>JAGDYQ010000197.1:462199-672598 GCA_021962125.1 Bulinus truncatus | reverse complement strand
ATGACACAGGTTCAAGTCACAAACTTAGACCTATAGCACAGGGGTTCCAAGTCTTCACAAGCTTAGACCT
This sequence comes from Bulinus truncatus, assembly GCA_021962125.1. Lineage (NCBI taxonomy): Eukaryota > Metazoa > Mollusca > Gastropoda > Planorbidae > Bulinus > Bulinus truncatus. The sequence continues at coordinate 672,528 of JAGDYQ010000197.1, read as the reverse complement.
ATAACACAGGGGTTCCAATTCTTCACAAACTTAGACCCATTATGAAGTTCGTTCTAACGATGCGCCTGTGGATTTTTAAAAAAAAATGCAGAAATGAAACCATGTTGAAGTAACCAAAAACATATATTAAATATCTTACAGTAACCCTGTACAATAGTGACTCTACTAATGCGTGTTCTCGACACACGCACTCACACAAAATTCAGCTCACAGTATTTAATGAGTTTGCGACCACCACCCCCCCCTCATCTTATGAACCCTTTGACCTCGGCGTATGTGGTGATTATATGTTGAACTCACCTCAAATGTAGTTGTTCTTACATGAGTAACTTCTCAAGTCCTGCTGATCTCCACTGTTTCAAAAATTGGTATTACTTTCATTTTTACTGTTGAACTATTTTTTTTTTGTTGTTGCATATCATAACGTGCTTTTTTTTTTTTTGCATTATCATGATTAAAAAGGTATAAATGATTCAACGTGTTGTCTGTACTCACTTTGCTGAATTGTGGACAATTATTTGTGCTGACAAAAACGTTGTTTTTTTTTTTTTAAGTTTTTTTTTGTGGTTTTGTGACTTTTTTAAAGTCGATTTAATTATTAATCATTATCTACACATTTCGAAATGGCCGTTCGTAACTTTAACTATCACAGTTTATAGAAATAACACTTATTTTGTTCATCAACATTCAGCGGAAACGTGAACATGCCTTAAATGTCCCCCGCTCGTCCCCCCTGTCCTCTCGACTTCTCTTTACACCATTTTAAATATTAATGGGAATAATTGACTTCTCTTTACACCATTTTAAATATTAATGGGAATAATCGACTTCTCTTTACACCATTTTAAATATTAATAGGAATAATTGACTTCTCTTTACACCATTTTAAATATTAATGGGAATAATCGACTTCTCTTTTCACCATTTTAGTTATTAATGGGAATAATCGACTTCTCTTTACACTATTTCACTTATTAATGGGAATAATCGATTTCTCTGATTCTAAATTAAATGCGTGAGCAATCGTCGTTGATAAAGATTTCCAATAGCCAGCAGCGACTTGTCAACAACCGCCAACTTTCCCCCCTCATCTCGCAAAGAAGGAGGCCTAAATAATGCGTTGGTAAATATTGGATACGGCCCTGCCTGCTTACGCGTTGCGATTGGTGCCGCAAGTGGCCCGGCGGCGGCCGCCGCGTCTCTAAACAAAGACAAATAGCCGGGTATAATGTGTGGTAACCGTTGGCAGATTGTGTGGCTTGATTGGCCAAAGAGAGTTAATGATGCAGGCGAATGTTTGCGTGAAACTTGGTGACTTTTTAAATTCTGGGCTTGTTTGTTGTGTTGTTGTTTTTAGAGCATTTTCGAAAAAAAAATGCTCTATTGTCCCCGTTTTGTCTGTCTGTCTGTCTGTCATCACCCTAGATCTCAACAACCATAAGTCCTAGACCCATGATGTATATATCATTTTGTAGGTCTTGGCCTGCCAAGAAATGACTTTTTTCCATTTCGCGATCTGACCTCTCAGGGCCGTAAAAGGGGCCTTATAAAGTACCGTTTTTACTATATAAGCTATATTAATAATGGACCGCCCTATATCTCAGCAACCATAAGTCTTAGACCCATGATGTATATATCATTGTGTAGGTCTTGGCCTGCCAAGTGTACATCAAAAGTCCATTTCGCGATTTGACCTCTCAGGGCCAAAATATAAGAGTTTTTTATGTACCGTTTTGCTTATATTTTAAATATAAATAATAAAAGCTAATCAAAGGGGCGTAATCATTATTTATTTTTGTAACAGTTATTCAACATGACTTACTTCCCGTGCTTTATATAAAACAACAATTGACGGCGTTTTCGGACGATTAAATGACTACAATTTAGAATGTTTCAATTATGAGTCCTATTTCAGTGACCACAAACCACTTGTAGTTAGATTTAAGAGAAAATAATTTTGTTTTCAAATATAAAGAAACGTCCTTTTAATATCTTTTTTCAGATATATGCATTACACAATTGAATTTATAAACATTTCCAAAATTTACAAATATTTACTGAAAGATAACAAACGTACTGATACATAACATGAAAATGCGCTAACACGTCCTGTGTCCAGAATGGAACAGGCTTAATTGCTTGTTTATTATTTTTGTCTTTTTTATCACAACTACACAAATCAATGATTCATTATTATTATTGAACAGTTTGTTCATGTTTTAGTGATGTGTCTCATGCATGACTGGTTTTAGGTTGTATCTTGGGTTTTGTATTGGCGTTGTGCAGATCATGTTGTTTTTGTTTTTCAATAATAATACTAAACCAGACTGTTAAGTCAATGATTGGTTAATGTTTCTAATATCGGAGTAAAAATAATGAACATGCACAGCTGTATTAAATTCACTCACGAACAGTGATCCTCAAACTACGGTCCTCTCATCTTCTCGGGGGCGTGAACGGGTCACGTTGAACAATTTGTTCTATTAGCGATTGTTACCTTTGAAATATCGGTTGCTCGCCTTGAAAAGAAACACAAATTTTAGAAACAGTGCTTAAGAAATAAAGTATGTAGTGTCAGTCTTTTTGTTCCATTATTTCTCTTTTTTTTTATCTTGCCGTCAAGAACAAATAATGACGGTAAGTCCTGACTTCGGGCTTTCTGAATATTCCCTTAACCCTTTGAATCAGTACCTAATGTCAGCCAACCCTCATCAATGTATCATGATTTCGATGGTTATGAAAAAGACATTTAACTCTACATTCTAAAAAAGGCTTTTAAATTTTTCCAAGACATTCTTGAGATATTTCTTCCTATTTAAAGATAAAATAAATAACAACTCTTCAAAACAGTGTCTGGCCAAACTATTGAATGTTTGCTATTACCATTACGTTGATTGCTTTGGGTTTCACTCCTGCATTAGTGTCTTTAACTTTCTTTCTTTTTTTTTTTTAAATTTCTATGCGTACCTTCCTGGTTGTTGGTACAGTTATATCTTACGTATGGCCCATCAACAGGATCCGAAGTACGACTTTACAATAAATGGTTATCCTCTTCATCTCTTTCTATATCACTTCTGCTTTATTTTTGTTTAAAGATGGGGTGAGGGGGGGGCGGGACTGGGTTCTGACTGGGCTATCGACCGTTCATAATCGTTCGGCTCTCCTGTTGACCCCCCCCCCACCCCTCGCCTAACTACTCCCACACTAGACATCATGACGCGGCCTGTGGGTCATCCCTTGACCACCACTAACTGAGATCGATTCATCTCCCTCTTCTCTTGTCCGCGTTTCCTTTAATTTTTTTTTTCAAAGCTTAATAACCGAGTCCCAGCACAGACCCTCATATCACTGGCTCAAAGTGAGCAGTTTGAATTTATGCTCGGAGTGAGCAGCGACGTAGCGTGGTTTAACTGTATTAGGGAGGAAACTACGCCTTCCTCCTCACCCACATATTGACCTCTAACCTCCTTCCGCCCCCCCATCCCCTTCCCCCCCACCGTCGTTTCTAAACAGGGCCGGAATCTCTGGCTGCATGTTCTCGTCTCGATTGCACACGCTGTAATTCACTAAACGATGAATTACATGTAACCTAATTCCAGCAGCAGCAGCATGGCGGCGGCAACATTGGCCTCAGTTCAAATGTAGTTTTATTAACTCACGCTGTATGCACACAAATGTATTAAATGCAACCGGGCGTAGTTCAATCTCATGTGTGTGAGTTTGTGTGTTTGTGGTTAGTGTGTGTGTTTAGATAGATGGGTATTAGATTAGATTAGATTAGATAGATAGATAGATAGATAGATAGATAGATAGACAGACAGACAGACAGACAGACAGACAGACAGACAGACAGACAGACAGTTTTCGTCTAGTATTAGTCTTGCTGCTAATTTTAGTTTTAGTTCTCGTTGACGAAAAGTCAACATTTTCGTTAACGTAGGTTTTAGTTTTAGTTTTCGTCGACGAAAACAACACTACCTGTCACACCTTGACACTACTGTGCTGTACTGAAAAAGAGGTTCATTTTCACTTGCGCTGCCGTGAAAATATTTCTTTCACATCGTTGTCTGTGTACATCACTAATGCAGGTTGTTTGTTTGTTTGTTTGTTTTAATTCAAACACATGTATCACAAATTGGACTTAGTTTTAAAGTTTTAATCCTTCAACTACTTCCATAAAGATTTAATGTGATCTGTTTCACTGCAGGCCACATAATAGAGACAACTTTTCTCTGGGTGTGTTGTGAGGTGAGTGTGCAAGGAATTTATTTTACACTGTATTCCGTGACTCATGTATGACTATAACTCGCGTTACTCAACTGATGCGATTTATTGTGAACTGTGTTTACATTCGACAGACTATTTTAAAAATACTTAGCACCTAGCTGAGATATATTGGTCAGCATTAAGCTTTTTACCTCACTCACCTACGCTATTACTCAGTACGATAACACATTTAAAATATTTATGTTATGTAAACTACAACATTTCAGCTTGAATGTTTATGTAAGATCTGCAAAATTTCTATTTGTAGTACATGTATAGCCGAAATGTCAGGTTTGCTACAGAATAATTACGACTTTCATTTGATTTAAAAATACTTCCATCCATTGTTATGTCAAATAGAAAGTTTCCGTGTATTTATGAAAAACATAACTTTATTCCCTGGTGCCAAATAATTATTGTTATTTTGTTTTGTTCTTTGTAGTAACATATAGAAAAGTTGATTACAAATTGAACCTGTATATTGTATAGTTTCAGGTCGTTGCATTGTTTTTGTGCATTTAAAAAATCTTATTGTTGCAGCCATTTCTAAACTATTGTTTGTCTTGTTTGAAATAAATTACTCTGTTGTTATTGTGTGCGTTCAGATTTTTTTCAAAACAGTGAAATCATTTAATAAAAGATATTGTCTACAACTACTCTCATGTTTCTTCCCCCCCCCCCCTCCCCCTCCCGTCCCCTCAAATCACATACACACAATTCACTTTCCTTAAATATTCCTGTTCTCATCAATCAACATGTGCTCCGATTCGTTGGTTGTAAAACGAAATGACCATCGCTGACTGCCCAACCCAATGACTCGCACACGCGGCTAATGGACAGGAGAAATAAAATGACAAGGTGGACGCTTCACTGACATCTCTCTTTCATACACCCACTCTCATACATGTTTTCATTCACTGACATCTCTCTTTCATACACCCACTCATACATATTGTCATTCACCGACATCTCTATTTCATACACCCACTCTCATACATGTTGTCATTCAAACGACATCTCTCTTTCATACACCCACTCTCATACATGTTGTCATTCACTGACATCTCTCTCTCATAAACCCACTCTCATACATGTTGTCATTCAACGATATCTCTTTCATACACCCACTCTCATACATGTTGTCATTCAACGATATCTCTCTTTCATACACCCACTCTCATACATGTTGTCATTCACTGACATCTCTCTTTCATACACCCACTATCATACATGTTGTCATTCAACGACATCTCTCTTTCATACACCCACTCTCATACATGTTGTCATTCACTGACATCTCTCTTTCATACACCCACTCATACATGTTGTCATTCACCGACATCTCTCTTTCATACACCCACTCATACATGTTGTCATTCACTGACATCTCTCTTTCATACACCCACTCATACATGTTGTCATTCACTGACATCTCTCTTTCATACACCCACTCATACATGTTGTCATTCACTACATGTCTGTTTCATACACCCACTCTCATACATGTTGTCATTCAATGATCTCTCTTCATACACCCCACTCTCATACATGTTGTCATTCATAAACATCTCTCTTTCATACACCCACATATACATGTTGTCATTCACTGACATCTCTCTTTCATACACCCACTCTCATACATGTTGTCATTCACTGACATCTCTCTTTCATACACCCACTCTCATACATGTTGTCATTCACCGACATCTCTCTTTCATACACCCACTCTCATACATGTTGTCATTCACCGACATCTCTCTTTCATACACCCACTCTCATACATGTTGTCATTCAACGACATCTCTCTTTCATACAGCCACTCATACATGTTGTCATTCACCGACATCTCTCTTTCATACACCCACTATCATACATGTTGTCATTCACTGACATCTCTCTTTCATACACCCACTCTCATACATGTTGTCATTCACTGACATCTCTCTTTCATACACCCACTCTCATACATGTTGTCATTCACCGACATCTCTCTTTCATACACCCACTCTCATACATGTTGTCATTCACTGACATCTCTCTTTCATACACCCACTCTCATACATGTTGTCATTCACTGACATCTCTCTTTCATACACCCACTCATACATGTTGTCATTCACCGACATCTCTCTTTCATACACCCACTCTCATACATGTTGTCATTCACTGACATCTCTCTTTCATACACCCACTCTCATACATGTTGTCATTCACTGACATCTCTCTTTCATACACCCACTCTCATACATGTTGTCATTCACTGACATCTCTCTTTCATACACCCACTCATACATGTTGTCATTCACTGACATCTCTCTTTCATACACCCACTCTCATACATGTTGTCATTCAACGATATCTCTCTTTCATACACCCACTCATACATGTTGTCATTCACTGACATCTCTCTTTCATACACCCACTCTCATACATGTTGTCATTCACCGACATCTCTCTTTCATACACCCACTCATACATGTTGTCATTCAACGATATCTCTCTTTCATACACCCACTCTCATACATGTTGTCATTCACTGACATCTCTCTCATACACCCACTCTCATACATGTTGTCATTCACTGACATCTCTCTCTCATACACCCACTCTCATACATGTTGTCATTCACTGACATCTCTCTTTCATACACCCACTATCATACATGTTGTCATTCACCGACATCTCTCTTTCATACACCCACTCATACATGTTGTCATTCACCGACATCTCTCTTTCATACACCCACTCTCATACATGTTGTCATTCACCGACATCTCTCTTTCATACACCCACTCATACATGTTGTCATTCAACGATATCTCTCTTTCATACACCCACTTTCATACATGTTGTCATTAAACGATATCTCTCTTTCATACACCCACTCTCATACATGTTGTCATTCACTGACATCTCTCTTTCATACACCCACTCATACATGTTGTCATTCAACGATATCTCTCTTTCATACACCCACTCTCATACATGTTGTCATTCAACGATATCTCTCTTTCATACACCCACTCTCATACATGTTGTCCTTCACTGATATCTCTCTTTCATACACCCACTATCATACATGTTGTCATTCAACGACATCTCTCTTTCATACACCCACTCTCATACATGTTGTCATTCACTGACATCTCTCTTTCATACACCCACTCATACATGTTGTCATTCAACGATAGCTCTCTTTCATACACCCACTCTCATACATGTTGTCATTCAACGATAGCTCTCTTTCATACACCCACTCTCATACATGTTGTCATTCAACGATATCTCTCTTTCATACACCCACTCATACATGTTGTCATTCAACGATATCTCTCTTTCATACACCCACTCTCATACATGTTGTCATTCAACGATATCTCTCTTTCATACACCCACTCTCATACATGTTGTCATTCACTGACATCTCTCTTTCATACACCCACTCATACATGTTGTCATTCACTGACATCTCTCTTTCATACACCCACTCTCATACATGTTGTCATTCAACGACATCTCTCTTTCATACACCCACTCTCATACATGTTGTCATTCACTGACATCTCTCTTTCATACACCCACTCTCATACATGTTGTCATTCACTGACATCTCTCTTTCATACACCCACTCTCATACATGTTGTCATTCACTGACATCTCTCTTTCATACACCCACTCATACATGTTGTCATTCACTGACATCTCTCTTTCATACACCCACTCTCATACATGTTGTCATTCACTGACATCTCTCTTTCATACACCCACTCATACATGTTGCCATTCAACGATATCTCTCTTTCATACACCCACTCATACATGGTGTCATTCACCGACATCTCTCTTTCATACACCCACTCTCATACATGTTGTCATTCACCGACATCTCTCTTTCATACACCCACTCATACATGTTGTCATTCACCGACATCTCTCTGTCATACACCCACTCTCATACATGTTGTCATTCACTGACATCTCTCTTTCATACACCCACTCATACATGTTGTCATTCACCGACATCTCTCTTTCATACACCCACTCATACATGTTGTCATTCACTGACATCTCTCTCTCATACACCCACTCATACATGTTGTCATTCACTGACATCTCTCTTTCATACACCCACTCTCATACTTGTTGCCATTCAACGATATCTCTCTTTCATACACCTACTCATACATGGTGTCATTCACTGACATCTCTCTTTCATACACCCACTCTCATACATGTTGTCATTCACCGACATCTCTCTTTCATACACCCACTCATACATGTTGTTATTCAACGATATCTCTCTTTTATACACCCACTCTCATACATGTTGTCATTCACTGACATCTCTCTCATACACCCACTCTCATACATGTTGTCATTCACTGACATCTCTCTCTCATACACCCACTCTCATACATGTTGTCATTCACTGACATCTCTCTTTCATACACCCACTATCATACATGTTGTCATTCACCGACATCTCTCTTTCATACACCCACTCATACATGTTGTCATTCACCGACATCTCTCTTTCATACGCCCACTCTCATACATGTTGTCATTCACCGACATCTCTCTTTCATACACCCACTCATACATGTTGTCATTCAACGATATCTCTCTTTCATACACCCACTTTCATACATGTTGTCATTAAACGATATCTCTCTTTCATACACCCACTCTCATACATGTTGTCATTCACTGACATCTCTCTTTCATACACCCACTCATACATGTTGTCATACAACGATATCTCTCTTTCATACACCCACTCTCATACATGTTGTCATTCAACGATATCTCTCTTTCATACACCCACTCTCATACATGTTGTCCTTCACTGATATCTCTCTTTCATACACCCACTATCATACATGTTGTCATTCAACGACATCTCTCTTTCATACACCCACTCTCATACATGTTGTCATTCACTGACATCTCTCTTTCATACACCCACTCATACATGTTGTCATTCAACGATAGCTCTCTTTCATACACCCACTCTCATACATGTTGTCATTGAACGATAGCTCTCTTTCATACACCCACTCTCATACATGTTGTCATTCAACGATATCTCTCTTTCATACACCCACTCATACATGTTGTCATTGAACGATATCTCTCTTTCATACACCCACTCTCATACATGTTGTCATTCATTGATATCTCTCTTTCATACACCCACTCTCATACATGTTGTCATTCACTGACATCTCTCTTTCATACACCCACTCATACATGTTGTCATTCACTGACATCTCTCTTTCATACACCCACTCTCATACATGTTGTCATTCAACGACATCTCTCTTTCATACACCCACTCTCATACATGTTGTCATTCACTGACATCTCTCTTTCATACACCCACTCTCATACATGTTGTCATTCACTGACATCTCTCTTTCATACACCCACTCTCATACATGTTGTCATTCACTGACATCTCTCTTTCATACACCCACTCTCATACATGTTGTCATTCACTGACATCTCTCTTTCATACACCCTCTCTCATACATGTTGTCATTCACTGACATCTCTCTTTCATACACCCACTCATACATGTTGCCATTCAACGATATCTCTCTTTCATACACCCACTCATACATGGTGTCATTCACCGACATCTCTCTTTCATACACCCACTCTCATACATGTTGTCATTCACCGACATCTCTCTTTCATACACCCACTCATACATGTTGTCATTCAACGATATCTCTCTTTCATACACCCACTCTCATACATGTTGTCATTCACTGACATCTCTCTCTCATACACCCACTCTCATACATGTTGTCATTCACTGACATCTCTCTTTCATACACCCACTCTCATACATGTTGTCATTCACTGACATCTCTCTTTCATACACCCACTCTCATACATGTTGTCATTCACCGACATCTCTCTTTCATACACCCACTATCATACATGTTGTCATTCAACGACATCTCTCTTTCATACACCCACTCTCATACATGTTGTCATTCACCGACATCTCTCTTTCATACACCCACTCTCATACATGTTGTCATTCACTGACATCTCTCTTTCATACACCCACTCATACATGTTGTCATTCAACGATATCTCTCTTTCATACACCCACTCTCATACATGTTGTCATTCACTGACATCTCTCTTTCATACACCCACTCTCATACATGTTGTCATTCACTGACATCTCTCTTTCATACACCCACTCATACATGTTGTCATTCACCGACATCTCTCTTTCATACACCCACTCTCATACATGTTGTCATTCAACGACATCTCTCTTTCATACACCCACTCTCATACATGTTGTCATTCACTGACATCTCTCTTTCATACACCCACTCATACATGTTGTCATTCACTGACATCTCTCTTTCATACACCCACTCTCATACATGTTGTCATTCACTGACATCTCTCTTTCATACACCCACTCTCATACATGTTGTCATTCACTGACATCTCTCTTTCATACACCCACTCATACATGTTGTCATTCACTGACATCTCTCTTTCATACACCCACTCATACATGTTGTCATTCAGCGACATCTCTCTTTCATTCACCCACTCTCATACAAGATGTCATTCACCGACATCTTTCTTTCATACACCTACTCATACATGTTGTCATTTATCGCTATCTTGTTGCCTTTTAAAGAGAAGCATCTCAGCTTCTGAATATCCCAAGTCCCTTTTATTGTTCTGCCTTATGTCTAGCCACTACAATCAATTCCAATCCATCTTCTTTCACCCCCCCCCTTCCCCTTCCCAATCTAGCAAAAATTTATTTTATTGATATTTTTTTTTGTGTGATTACTGTAATGAAGCTGAAATAAATAAACTAAAATATGTGTTGCAGTCAACCCAAAGCACTTATTGACTACCTGGGTATAAAAATGTCCGACACATTCAAAGTATAGGTAGTTGGCAATAATTATGCCTGACTAGCCCAATCCACTTTGTAAAACATCGCTTGCTGAACGTTTCATGTAGGGAAGTAAATATAGTTCCTTGGGGGTTCATCGGGGAAAATGAAATGTTTCTTTGGCCACCGTATACTAAGAGGTAGAGTGGCTATCACAACGCCCAAACGCTTCATACACACACATACACACACACACACATACACACACACACACATATATATATATATATATATATATATATATATATATATATTAGCCTAACCAAAGATGTGGGTAAAGCTAGTCTGGCTTAAAACTCTCCCATTCACCTCAGGCCTGATGCTACAACACGGTGCCAAAAGTCGGAGACATAGTGCATAAAGTGTGTATAATGAGCTGATGCGATTGATTCCGTTAATCACCCACTGCCATGATATTTACCTTGTTTAAAATAACTGCGTTGATAGGTTCTTGGTCCCTGGGAATTCCAATAGATCTCCCCATAGGCTTCTAGAGGGCAGTTGTCAGAAACGAAAACAGCAAATAATTTTTGGAACCATGAAACTTTGTTTTTTTAATAGATTTAACCATATAAGTCCATATATGAACTTTTTTTTTTTTGCATGATATCTAGAAAATCATCTATGACTTTCTATTCTAAGGGTGATAGCATCCCATGAAGAAAACATTTCTCGACAGTCAAGTGACAAGCCGTGTTTCTAAACTAAAGTCTTTCTTCTAATTTTATTCCTTGATACGTTTAGTTTTCCCTCTGATGAACATTACTTGTGTACTGTCAGTGTTTTAGATGTAAATTTAGAAGTCTCAATGATGACTCGAATGTAGACCGGGACAGTCTGAAGTCCACGGGTCTTGTACTAGTGGAAGTCATGTGACGTTCGAAGCATTATCCTGCAGTCCGATCTCAGTTTTCATCAGATCTTCTGTCCTGTTCCTGTCCATCTGACAGCTCATACCCCCCCAGTATTGATCTCTCTGGTTGAAATTTCAAAGTTAATACAAGAATAATGCAAGCGGCATGCTCGTTTCTTTCAGCGCGTGCCCAGCAAATGATCACGTGGTTCGCTTGACCCAGGGACTTGTTATCTTTGTAAGATCTATTCCACCAACTATGTCCGAGTCGAATGTTTTTTATTTTCACTCATCTCTTCTTCCATCTATAACAAGTTGACGATCCTAGTTGCCTGTGTGAGTTTTCTTTACTCATACAAACGGATGTGTCTTTTAACGGGCTAAAATTTTGTCCATAAATAAAACAAGCAATTTTCCAGCAATTGGGAAAAACTATAGTTCTAATTGATTTGTCCTCTAGTTTGCACTGGTGCTACTTTTTACTTTATTTTACAAGAGTAACCTCATTTTAAAAAAATAATTGTTGTTGTTTTTTTGTATGTTGGCCATATTTGGCCTCGTGAAATCATCATCTGACGCAAGCCAGTGAGATTTTGTTTTGTCAGTAGGCATTCGATGAACTCGTAAGCGAGCATTTTTTTTTTTGTTTTTGTTTCACGAGTTCTATAGAGTCCGGGAGGTGTATGCCTCCATGGAAGGAATACGGCGATTTTTATATATTTTTTTTTCTTTACCTCCCTTTCAGCTTGTCCTTTTCGTGATTATCTGCCCATAGCTAAACAAACAGAGCTATGTTCACCAGCACTGGGGCCCGAATGGTGGCCATAACAAAACACACTTGGCACGTTCAGTGTTGGCGCAGGCTTGGTTTTATTATTGTAGCGACGTTTTTATAAGATATTTACTATTATTATTCATTCATGGGGAAAGAAAAAAAAAACTTTTTTCAAAGTATTTTTTTTTCTTTTTGATCTCTTGTCAACCATGTTTTTTTTATTTACTCTAATAAAATATTTCTGGGAAAAATGTAATTTTTCCCCCCTCCTCTTTTATCAATTAGATGGCCATCGACTGTCCATATGCCAGAGGTCATTTTTTCAGCCCTACGTTACAATTGTACAAATACGAGGCGACAACCAGATACCTAATAACTTGTAACAGATACCGGGACTAACCCTCCACTTGGCGGCCATCGCGGTGCTAAATTGTTTGTTGGTATTATTCCGCCCGGCCTATCAACTGTCGCGGAAGGTTAATGGTTTTTGATATGATTGCTTTAAAGAGCAGTACCGGAGGAAAGTCGAGAGCTTTAGCGTGTATGTACCACAGTGGAATTTAACCGGAGGAAAAGGCTTGCGGGGAGGGGGTGTTGTAGGGAGGAGGTAGTAATACGCTCTCAGATATTATCGACTGGAGCTCCCGAATTTTTTTTTTTTAGAGACCTCTGGCCACTCAGTCCACACATCTCTCCCCTCCCGCTCCCTCGGCTCTACTCACACACACCTCACCGCAATAAAATGTTAGCTTTTTGATAGGCGATCCCGTGGAGACTTGGACGCTCCATTGTTGGGCACGGTACGGTCGCGTGCGACGCTTATGGCACTCTTGAGGGTTCAGCCGGGACGACGGGCATTGTGCAGGCGGATCCCTGGCTCATTACGTTCAATGGATCGCCCTACAGACACGAATGGTTTGAAGAGGTTGGGGGGGGGGGGTGGGGGGAGAGGGTAGAGCAGGGACATGTTTTCAGGAATATATGATTAAGTTTTTTTTTTATGGATGGGTAGGGTCAGTAGATGGGGTGGGGGGATGTAAAGATGGGCTTTCAATGTCTGTATTATGCACGGCCTTCATTTCTCTTTACTATTAGCTTGACATTCATTTTTTTTCTTATCATTTATTTTTTGCATGTCTGTTCATATCTGTCTCTGTATCTTCGTCCGTATTTTGTTTTAACACAAAAAATAACAAAATAATAATGAAAAAATTACAAAGCAAATAATTTTTTTTTTTATTTTTTTTTTGGGAATAAACGTTTTCTATGTTGAACGATTGATGTTAAGCATGAGTTTTGTAAATATTAATAACTATTCTCTGTCTGGCAACACATGTACGGTCTGGTATTGAATAATCTTTTTTTTTCTACCAACCTATTAGAATGAACCTCGTAACGTATCATCGTGCTGTAAATGAATAGCAAATTTAAAACATCCGCCGCTTCATCCACCCGTGTTGATGTATTTTGTTCAACAAGTTTGTAAAAACAAAAACATATTACAAACATAAAAGTATGTTGTCGAGAAGACCTGAGACCTTGAACACATGAATAAAATATATAGCCTGTAGCAGACACTGCTTGTGATCTGGCTTTAAATAAACGTGATTTACTTTACTCGATTCAAACATCGAGTGGTTTTTTCGTGTGTCCATTTTAATTCTGCACCTCTAAAAACCTTTAACAAAATTGTAGCAATTTTTTTCGGTCTTTTTTTAAAGTGACCCTTACCAGCAGAGAGATTGACGACGTGAAATTAGACTACAGTTAGATTCGAACTCGTCCTCTGCTGGTTGCCCATTAGTTTATCATCGAAACGTCACACTCTCATTGGCCATAAAAGAGCCTTTCAATTTTTTTTAAGCATAAAAAAAACAATACTAAAACAACTTCATCTCGCAATCAAGAGGACGTTCAGTACGTTACAGGTTCAAACTGCAAACCAGAAAATAACCAAACAACTTTAAAAGTTACGCAACTCACACCAATGATAATATTTAAAAAGGCTAGAGCTAAGACATTATACATATCTTTATCTCAGTTTATTTTTTACCTTGTAGTTGTTCCCTTTCATTGCGTATTTACCAACAATAGGTGAAAGGTGTATTTAATTTGAAGTCTATAAATTCCTAATCACAAGATTTTGGTTTGTGATTTTGGCATTTCAGTCCTTTTCATGTGTGACTTTTTTTTTGACAAATCTTTCATTTCGCATTTTTGTGAAATAATTTCTAAGTCCTCGCTTGAAAGCTAGGCAACAAAATGGAATATTTTGTTTACTACCCGATATCTGTTATTTTAAATCATGTAGTACGTCGCTTTTTAACCGTCCCTATTCCGAAGATGTTGCGAGATTGTTTTGTTTTGTTTTTTTTCACCTATATCCGTTGTCCTTCACAAGTACCCATTGTCTTAAAAACACTACAAAATAAATGTGTATCTGAGATGTAAGTAAGTCTGGCAGACTGTAGTAGTCACATATTTCATGTATTCCACGCTTGAAGTGACGCTCGCCTGCTAGTAGTGTGTGTCTATCGTGTTAACAGCTTACAGGAAGCAAACAATGTCGCTTAAAGTAACTCGGAGTACCTTTCAAGAAAATAACACCTTGAGGAACGGACACCGCCCCTGGTAATTAGGTTAATGTACAAGAAATGTACATAGATTCTTGCTCCGCCTTTTCCTTGTCGGTAGTCTTGAATTGATTACAGATGTTTTGTTTCCGTTACATTAAAAGGAAATAAAGCCAGCGCAAGCATTGGTTTTTTCCAGATACTAGTTGATGGTTGCATTTAGCAACAAGGGTCAAATGTGTTATTTCGCTCATGTTATTTTATGTATGAGATTTTATTCTCATAACTCAGTAAATAACTGAAAATCAAATCTCATGACAAAGTAGTCATAGAACATACATGTGATGGGGCCACAACATTTGTGCAAGAAAGATGTATAGTTCAGTTAATGAAACATGTGTATGCCCTTTTACCTGGTTTTGAGTAGTTGTTGCTTTTTGTTGGTGCTGTTGTTGTTTCAAAACGAATGTTTTTAATGAGATAATACAACTCTTTTCTGTAGATGAATTAAAGAAACTCCTTCAGTTACTGATCGTCTTAATGGCTGTGTGTGTGTGTGTATTTGCGCGTGCGTGCGTGTATGTGCATGTGTGTATGTGCTATATTGCACTAAAAAGTAAGCAATAATTCCTTAGATCATTCATACAAATATTTATATAAATTATTACTAAAAAAGACAAGTTTGCGTGAATACAATATACTGGGCTAAATATGACTTAACATTAGTTGGTAAATAGCAATAAATAAACAATCGACAGACCTAGATTGACAGCCACGCTTTATATTTCATAGTAATGATAATTTATTTCAATATTTGTATGATCAGAGGCAATTTCTTTCTTTACTTTATACTGCATTTTAATACAAGCTTTTTTTAAAGTTTTTTTTTACTATTAAAATCAATGTTCAGAGTCGTAAATGGGGGAATACCACTGTAGTTGGACCCTTTTTGTGGATGGGAGACATTGCCCTTCCTCTGTATTTATCAATCGTGTTGCCGCAACTCTTCAGGATTAGATCCCCTGGATTATGATGACCAATCATGATTTAATTTCTCTGTTGTTCAGTCATGTCACGCCTCCCAACGAAACAATCCACGGAGTCACATTTGTGGGACATTTGTTTAATTATTTGTTTCATGTCAAGAATTGTTGTTGTTTTTTTTTAATGGCCGTTCGGCCTCCGTTTATTTGTAAACACTATGTGTGTCCGTGAATTTTTATTCTCTCCCTTTTAATAGTTCTTGTATTGATTCATATGGCGCTTGGTTTATCCAAAAAGAATGGAATGATTATCTGAGACATTGGGGGCTTAAATCAGTCTGACTTTTGTCTTACACACTGATTGACAGATATAGAGTACGGCATAGATAAGTGCTTACATTTCATTGTATATCTTGTGTTACCTGACTCAGTAAGGTCCTTTGGAAGTTCAGGTTCGAATCGCTTTGATTTCCTTATGCTAAATAAGCAATTTTTTTCTAATTGTTGTTTTTCTGTGCCCTTCTTACTTAAGTGGCCGGTGGGTTTAGAACTTTTTTGTAAAATATATGCACCACTTTTTATGAAACAAAAATTCAACTTCTGTTAAACTTTATTCAGTTCGAGGAACTCTTCCCCCACCCCATTTTTGTACACCCTTGTTGATGACGCCATTTAGCCAGTGAGCAGCGCAGCCGATATAAAATAGTAAGAACGGGTTATGTTGGAAAACAATATAATTATTGTTATAAAAAAAAGAGAAAAATAAAGGTGTTTAACCTTGAACATGACACCTCCGTGTTGGGCATTGGACATTGTTTTTGAAACAACTGAGATTTTCTCCTAAAATGTGGTGCGCCTATTCTTTAAATATCTGAATCCATACCTCTTTAATAAGAAGTTCACTTTTTTATTATTTTATTGAATAGAATATTGAATTCAGTTATTTCTATACTAACTTCTAATCCATAATTCTCGAATTTTTCAGTCTTTTCTTTTTCACCAAATATTCGACCTTACCAGACCATTATATTCCTTAATTTTTAAAGGGGACATGTTGTCTCGCCAGGACTGTATAATAATAATAATAATTGGTAGAAAAAGTTCTAATGAGAAGATTAGTTGGAAGAGAGAGTAAGAGGAAGTGAGAAAAGAGGAGGTTCTTGCACAGTTCGTCGTATGCCCATTTCTTGGTAATGGGCTCATCTTGAAGGGATAATTATTGTATTCTCTGTTGTCACTTCAAATAAATGTGAATAAAACTGCACATTGGCTGCGCTTTGGCCTTGAGAAATCATTTTGATAGAAAGAAAACATTAGCAGTCATTCTACTTAAACGGCAATATTACAAATCTACGTACTTGTCTAATTACATCCAAGAGTATTTACTGCAAATAATAAGCTAAATAAGAAATACGTCCAACTGACATGTAGCAACTTCTCAATTAACAGCTATGTGTCGGTAAAGTTTTAAAAAAAAAATTATCTGACAAGGAAACAAACCTTGATCTCTGCAACTTGTACAATTCGGTAATTTAATGTTTTGTTATTTCATTTAAAGATCCTCTAGCATATGTTTTGCTAAATCTTTCAATGTATTGAGTATATCATACCCATGTTTGAGATTAAGCTATTGGAGAATTTAAAACCTATCTTTAACTTTGTGGGAGTTCTTAGAAGAAAAAAAATGACTAGTCGTTTATGTGAATTGCCTCTTGAGTTTTTTTGTTTTGTTTAATATAGTTATATCTGGCAAGGGGGGGGAGGGAGCGTCGGGAAAGGGGAAGTAATTCCTATTGTTTTCTCGGCACCCAGGAAGAGTTGCTTTTTTATTTATTTATTTTTATTTGGGATAAATGTTGTAATTAATGTTAAGTGAGCTAAGCAAAATTATAAGGGGCTGTAAGGGGGTGTGGTGTGGGGAGATTGTGGAGGGTTTATCTGGGCAAGCTGAGCGTGGGATGATCGATAATCACTTAGCTGCTCCTCCCGCCCCCCCCCCCCTGGATGCGGTGTTCATGTCACTGAGGTAGTGCTGTCATTTTGTTGAAGGGCTGCTCATGAGTCTGGGAAAGAGGTAAATGACACAGAAAAAGCCAACTCTGTGTGTTCTCTCTGAATAGCTCGTTCAGTTATTGTTGTTTTTTTTCTGAATTAGATGATTATCTTTATTATATTAACAACCCCCCCCTCCCAAAACTCTTGCACATTAATATTAAAAGAATGCATGTATGTTTAATAGATGTATTATGTTTATCAGATGTGTATGTATGTTTAATACTAGACATTTGAACGTTAATGCATTATTAACACAAGCATATACATGTTTGAATGTGTTATTTAATTAACTAAAATGGCCATGTATGTATCTGCTTCCTCTATTAGTTTAGCAATGTTTAAAGGCTGGCATCAATCACCTGGTACATTATATGGCCACATAATTTTTTTTTGTTTGTTTACGACATCAGAAATTGTAACATTCCCCCGCCGCAATCTTTGATCCCCCCCCCCTCCGCCCCCCGTCATTGTACGGATGAAGTCAGGTCAAGAGATATGTTATTGAGCGCAATCAAAGTTCATTTTCTGCAATGTTTGTTCGTTCCAGTGTTGGTGTTAACGTATGTGGCTAAAATTCTTACACTGAAAATTCGTTATTATGGTCAGTTCGTTTTGTTGAAATTCTTTCGCTTATAATACATTTTATGTTTTCGATGTAGTTAATTCGTTTCCACACTTGTTTCCACCGCCAGTTTAACATGTGTGTATGGAACTTAATAAAGTAAAGTTCCCTTCTTAGCCCTAACGGACCATCGGGGCAGATGAAGTGTATAATTCATCTGTTTCTATAACCTCGGCATATGAAGGGATTGTGTTCGTTAGCCATTACTTCCCTAACTTAAGTCAGGTACCCATTTAAACATGGGTGGACTTGTGGGACGACTTTTCACCAAATTTCACCTGGAAAAATTCCATGGGCCTCACCGAGGATCGAACCCAGGACTCTCCGGTCGACAGTCGAGTATCTACACCACTCGGCCATCAGTCCCAACATGGAACTTAATAAGGTTTCTATATTTGTCTTCTATAGAATATATATAGATATATATATATATATATATACAAAGATGTAAATAGTTGTTCTAGGATTCAGAGTGTTCCTAACAATTTCGTTTATTTACAGCTGTAGATGAGATATCTTCTTTATTTTGTGGTGTCGTATCTCATACATCATACCACACAAATTGGTGCCAGAATATTTGAAAAGATTTGTTGTTGTTGTTGTTGTTTTTTTTTTTTAAATACTGTTAACATACCAATCCATTGTTAGACCGTTTAGGTACATTTATTGTACTGGATCTGAAAACAAACAACCTATTTATGACTCCATACAGTTTCCACTGAGTCATACGACGCCTGGTTTACTCTGTCAGCTGATACGTTTTTCTTCGGCATTTGTCACTTTTTATTTACGCTTGCTATTCCTGGACGCTACAAATAAATTGGACTCAAGATTCACCCCTTGGTCGTAAAAATGACCAAAAGAATGGTCCATAAATAACTGATGTCCCGACAACGACTGATTTGATATCCTGTCCTCGGGCTTTACCAACTCCCCACCCCCCCTCCCCCACCCACCACCTCTCCAAAATCCGAATGGTTCTCTTCTGTTTGACAAGTCGGTAAAGACTTTTCTGAAAAAAATCAGGCTAACTTTTGAACCGAAATACACCCTCACCCCCCTTCTCCCCACCCTTATACTCTCTCCTAACTCAGTTCAAGCTAACAGGATTGTGCAAAACGGTACGCCCGACACCCACCCGATAACCAACCCAGCCCGTCCCCCCAGTGCCGATCAAAGTTAATTTGTTTCGACCTTGTTTTGTTGTTATTTTCTTCTCTCTTGTAATTTTATTAGCATCTTTGTGAGATGTCTGTGTGTGTTTGTGTGGTGCTTGTAAACATTCAGGCTGAACAAGTTCCCCCCCCCCACCGCCGTACCCCCTCCCTCCTCCTCCACCACGTCTTTCCCCCCTAAGGAAATAACAATTCATTCTTGATTAGTTTAATAGCCATCGTCTTGGCACTCTGGAGTAGCCGCCATTTCAGTTGATTTCTGGGGGTATTGTTGCCTTTGTTTCGTTACTTAAGTGGCGACATATTTTTGTAGCGACATATTTTTGTAGCGACACACATACAAACAGTGTGGTCATAGATACAAGATACATAGATAGATTCAAAGATAGATACACACGTTTAATACATAGATTAATGCATAGGTGAATTCATAGTTAGATAGACAGGCAGGTAGGAAGCTAACTAGGTAGATAGACAGATCGAAAGAAATAGGTCGATGCGTATAAGGGAATTGAAATTTCAGATGGTACCCCCCTCTGAAACTGATCAACAGATAATTGTTTGTACAGAGTTAATGCTCATCTACAGTGTTAAATACAGGAACATGCATGATTGATACGCAGTGATCGAGAGATCGTTTGGAGAATCGATTCCACCTCTTCACGTCCTGTTGGAAATTGAAAGGAATTCAAGACGATATTGACCGCTTAAAACGGCTAGAATTTTTTCGGATAAAACATGGAAAAGACAAATTCATCTACGGGTTGCCCTTTTTTTTATATACTTGCCCCCCCCCCCCTCCAATCGGTGAGTCAGAAGTATGTGTCAAACCGTGAGTCAGAATTAACCGTTATCTGTAGACAGGCCGTCATACCGGGGGGGGGCTGGCGTTTTATGTGAGTCTAGTTTTTGAACCGTTGGAGCAGTTACAAGCATAATCCAATCTCATCGATTGTTCTGACCTTCGTGGCGAGGCTGACTTCTGATTGACATTGTGTGTGTGTGTTTGTGTGTGCTTGTGTGTGTGTGTGTGTGTGTGGTGTTTTATTCTGCCTGTTTTAAAAACAAGGGCCAACAACTCTGATGTCTCTTGTCCTGTGTTTCTCTGTGTTCTCTTGTTCGTGTTTTTTATTTATTTAGTGCATTTTTTTATTTTTATTTTTTTCCCCGTTGTTTTGTTTCTCGCTGACCTTTGCGACCTTCCGTATGATCAGAGAATTATAGATCTAAGTATAATACAAACATTTGTCAAAAGCAGAGTTTTTAAAATCTCCTTTTTTTTTTAACAGTGCAATATTTTTTCTCATTGTGCTGTCACCTCATTCGCCTAGTGTTACATTACTGTGTGCTCAGGGGGCCCGGCGGGGGGGGGGGAGCGAGAACAAATAAATTCACAGTCCTTTGACATGCCTGGGGTGTTTTTTTTTATTTGTTTTTGGTTGTTGTTGTTGTTGTTGTTGTTGTTTCCTGAAGTAGGCTTCTGGTCTGGACTTGTTGAATTTGAAATATCCGACTGTTATTATTGCTCGGAATCGGTGCTTTAAAAAAAAAATCACCTAAACCTGATAGACTAATTAAATATGTATAATTGGTTCTTGTTATATAAAGACGTAGTCTTTGATACTTGGACAATGAAACTGTCAGTTATTTTTTTTCCTCTCATATTTCATTTCTCAGATACTGTGGTCGTTTTTATAAAATTCAAAGTTTGATTTTTTTTATCCTGAGATTTTGATGCATCCAACTCAGAGTATAGTTTAAGGAATTTCGACTAGGCGACATTATGGTTTATGAGGTGGGGGGGAGGGGTGCAGTGTGTGAGCGAGTAATGGAGAAAGGAGGTATTAGACACATAGCACCAAATAAAAAAATATATATCATGGCAAACTGTAAACAAAATTTGCTATTTCCTAATGTGTCCGGGTCGACGTTAAGAAGGTTGGAAAAAGAAAAATCAAGAAGTTTTTTGGATTTTTTTTTTTTGCACTCAAAATTACAGAAAATTCTGTAGAAAACTGACATTTATAAACCAAATTTTCTCCATGTCTTCTTTTTCATGCATCCATCAAACTTCAAAACATTAAAGCTCAACAACTAGCAAAGATACAATAAAAACTGGTTACATAAGATTACATGTCCATACTGAATCTGAATCAATAGATTTCAAACAAAAGGCAAGTATAGCTGCTACTTGACTGTTCTGAAAAAAAAAACACCATTCTGAACTGTAATCTCAATTACAAACAAAGGCTGGTTCGGTTTCAAATTCATCTTTCCCTTTCCTTTTGTAAATAATTGTTTAATCGTGTCTTATTGGGAGTAAATGCCCCGATCACTTGGAATAACAACAATTCATTGAAAGATTGAAGCGAGTCTATTACGAGTTTGTTTGTTTGTTGTTGTTTTTTTTAAAAAAAGGGGGGGGGGTAAAAACTCATGAAATACCACATTCTAAAACTAATTACTTTATTGTAGAAAAAAAATTTAGGTTTCCTTAAGCACCAAAGGGCTCATCGGAGCAGATGTAGTGTAGAATTCATCTGTTACAGTATCCTCGGCATGTAAAGGGATTGTGCGGTTAGCACAATGCCCCAGCCGGCTTTACTCCCCCCAACTTAAAGTCAGGTACCCATTTAAACCTGGGTGGACTTGGGGGACTTTTCACTAGGACCTGCAGAAATCACAAGATTCTCACTGAGATTCGATACACCGCACGACCCCTCCCCCACCCACCCCGGTCCCTTACTTAATTGGCCATTACTATAAGTCACTCATGCCATCTTCTTACAAGTACTCAGCATACCAACATGAACATGGCTAAAGTCACTAGAGCAACTTTAGATGTCCATATCAGAACGTAACTTTGTAATGTTACAGTTGCACATATTTTATTCAAAACTAAGTGTAGAAATTATAAATGAAATGAACTGGGTTTTCGCCATGTGTATGAATGTCGCGTTTACTGGGCGAAGCTAACTCATTCTGTTACACGGCACTTGTCAAGGATATACATTCACCACACGGGACTTGGTACTTCCTTTGATGTGTACAAAATGCGCACTTTAGATGATTTAATAATGAAAAATCTTTCTTCAGTTGTGAATTCCATCAAGACAAAGAGTTTAATTGATATATTTGTTTATTCAGCCAACAGAAACAAATCTCTACACGGGGGTTGACAGCCTTGTTAGGGCCCCTTGAATTGGGCAGATAATTTGACATCATTATGACCATCTTCACCCTCGCTGACCGTTATGACTAATCAAGCCTCTTCAGGACTGTGCTCTGCCCCACTCAGTGGACCGAGGGGGGGAGGGGGGCGTTTACACGCACCACATGTGGACTGGGTCTTTTGGGATCTTCTTCTCCACCACCCCCCCCCTCTCCCTCTACCCTGCTAAGAAATATCTCATTAACGTTGAAATGTATGAGTATAAACCTCTTCGCCTTGTTCCGGGCGCTGTTATCTCCCCTGACATCTTACATCGAACAGCATCCTCGGAGAGTAGGCAAACAAATAACGACATGGTTCTCTCTCTCTCCCCCCTCCGGTTTGCAAATTGCGATTCAAGATCAACTCCCACAATCCCATGCATCCCGCTCTTCCGATTCGGACACTCAGCTACCCTCTGCACCCATAACCGCCCCTTCGCCTCACTCAGACCCAAAATAAAAAGGTTAAATCGATATGCCTTACAAATCTCATCGTTTGTCCCTAACCCTCCCCCCCCCCCCAACCACAACCCTCCAGCCTCTGCCCGCTATCCAGTTCCCCTCCATCACTACTACCACCACCCCCTCCCCCTTACCATATAGACGTCCTGCGCTTAACAGGCCGTGGTTCTCTTCTCTCCTCCCCCCTACCCCCTCCACATAACTCTTGGCTTGTATAGCGTTGACCTCCGACCCTTAACTTGTCACTTTCTGTGAGCATCTAGCTCCCCAATCTAGTCTGACGTTAGATTGTCCGAACCGATTTGGCGATTGTGTGTGTTTGTTGTTGGGCATCTATCCCTCTCTGTGTGGCCTCTTGTTCTTAGTTGTAGCCCTACAATAAAACGAACATTTTCCTTCGATTCTTTTTTTTTCAAACCCCTGGTTTCATTTTTTGTTTGTTTAGTGTTTTCCCTTTCTTCTTTTTTATCAGACACATAGACCAGGGCACACCCATCGCTTTTATTCTCCTCTCTTCTCTTTTATTGTCCATCCATGATTCTATCGTCCAATTCTCTTCTTTCTCTAATCCCGGTGACTACTGGTGTTTGAAAATATCCGGAACCGGAAGTGTTCTCTCGCAAGCCGCGTGATTTATTTTTATTCGCGTTATTATTATGATTTCTAGCGCCGTCTGATTCCCTCCCAGTTACACCCCCCTGCATCAACCCAGCGTCCGACGAAATTATCCCAAACAAAGCTTGTCCGAATCTTGTATTAATCTCGTTTTTATAACTTTTCTTTTTATTATTATTTTACAGTCTTGCTCAAAATAAATAAATATCTCGGTTGTTGTTGTTGTTATTTTTACCCCTTCGCTTTCAAATCCCATCAGCCCGATGGCGGATTAACATTTTTTTTTCAATGCCTTGTTTCCTCGTATTTAACGACATGTTTCTAGGTTGTTTAAATATGTGCGACACACACACCGTCTTCCACAGCTTTTACTGGTGGTGTTTTTTTTGGAAACACATCTTGATAAACATGGCTTCACAGCCAACTTAGATTATGTGTTGGCCTGTGGATCATTCTGTTTAATGATGTTAAACCAGGTTTTTGTTGTCAACGAAATGTGTGCAAATTGTTCCACTCTTTCAACGGACGGATGGCCGAGCGGTGTAGAATTCCAGGTACAGGTGAAAGCGGGCTAAAAAGTCCCTCAAGTCCAGCCAGCTTTCAATGGGTACCTGACTTTAGTGGGGGGGGGGGGGGGGGTAACGGCGGCAGAGCGTTGTGCTAGCCACGAGTGTGGAATAAACCCCCAGTGGACTAAATCCCCCGCGGATAAAACCCACTCGGGCAAAAAACCCCCGCGGATAACCCCCCCCCCCCAAAAAGATTTTTGGAAGAAGATTAAGATCTAATTTAAGCCAATTATATTGATAGTCCTATATATACGATCATATTGACCTTGAGCTAAGCGATTTGAGAGATCAACACGTGTAGAATCAAAAGGGCGTGTTCTTATGCTGTTAATTCTATCTTGTGCTATAAAATGTGTGTGTCTGATGCGAGAATTTAAAGGTAGAATAAAGACAGTCTATTAATTTTGTTTTACCTGGTAACATAATCTGCCTGTTGATGTCAAGCTAACAAAGGATTGACTTTTGACCAATGTGTCTCGAAGGGCTAATGGTTATCGGGGGTCTTAAAAAATAATCCACTTAAAAATACGTATATCTACATATATTTACATCCAGGTATTATAAATTACATTTAATATATAAAAAATGGGGGGGCTTAATATTAGATTGTATAATAAAAGTGGGGGGTTAGGTCCAGTGGAAGGTATGTCCGTGTACCGCTAGCCACACAACTTCTTTAAATGCCGTGGTTACAGAAACACTTGAATTCTACAATTTATTATGCCCCTATGGGATTAAAGGGAACTCGACTTTTTTAACATCATACATCTATTTAGACATTTTCTGTAAATGATTCAAATCATGCATTCACTCATGTGTTTATTATTAGGTGTTTTGATCAGATAAAGGCTAGTGGTTTTGTTTAATTAAGTGTATTACTATTAATTTCCTGTTCAAGTATCACGATCGCTGTTTTTTTTTTGTTAATGTGTTGTGTAGTGAGCTTGATGTGGCTAGTTTCATCCATTGCACATGTTTCCTGAACGCAATGAATTTCCCGGTATCGTATTTCAATCACTCAATACAAAAGCATCTCGGTTTCCTAGCAGAACACGGCACTCTAGTCATTTATGTAATGAGTTCTACCTTTAATTGATAATATTAGTTCATGTCAACACCGGCCCACTGGTCCAAATTAATGAGCCCATGGTGGAACATGATTTGCTGAAATGATTTCATTTCAATCAATGTATTGTTGATGTAATTGTTAGATAGACAGACAGGTCGCTATTTCTTCTTAGCAATTAACAAAATTTCATAAACATTTTTTTTTTTCATTTCTCTGTTAGCTTGACATTTCAGAATCGGCTTGACACGAAAATACTTTTTTACGTTTCGTATTGTTTTCGCATCTCAGTTTTTTTTTTGTTTTGTTTTACATTTTTCATTGTATATGAACAGTTTTTTATTTTTTTTAATTCATGCGCTTTCTGGTACATTTTTACGGGATGGTTTTTGACATATTATCTGGTAATCTCATAGCAGACGTCGCTGAGAAAATAAAATTATTTGACTTTAGGGAAACGAGAATATATATATATATATATATATATTGTTTTTCTGAGCCATGACCTTCAGTGTAAGCCATCATTCAACTCTTATTGTTATCAAAAATCTTCCCGTCCATGGTTTGTGTACACACACACACACACACTCCAACCTGTCACATAATTATAGACTTTTCCATAGATTCCTTTTTTTTTTTTGGAACTCTGCTAGCTCAATATTATTTCTCGCCTGTACATATCAATCTCATGATAGCTATGTTGTTGTTTTTTTTGCTTTAGTTTAATTTTGTATGAGTATTTCATTATGTAATATATGTTACCTGAATACTCCCACCCCCTTCTCCCCCCTCTCCCCCACCCCCGAAACTGAAAAGCATAAAAGCAATTTCATGTAAACTACTGACGGTGGCTCTTTCGCATGTTGGGGGAAGAATGGCCGCCGGGGAAAATAAAATAAAAAGCATCATAACAAATAAAATGGCAGCTTTTGTAGTAAATACACTGACAGCACGCATTTAACCAACCGAAAAAGCACAAATGGCTTACTCTCGATGTAAATTGTTTGCTCAGATAGGCTGCTTGTACTTTCGGTCTCGGTGCTCTCGTTCCTTACCCCCCGTTCCCACCGAATCTTTTGAAATCGTGTTTCGTTGATTGCGTATCCATGTTTTCAGGGTGACGTTCCAGTTAGTTTTTTTTTTGTATTTAACCCATTTTCCCCCGCATTGTATGTGTGCGTTCTGTGAATTGAATCTGGGGATACAAATTTAGGAACATGTTTAGGTACTGGACTGTGATAGAACTGGTGGTGGTGGTGGGAGGGGGAAGGGGTTCAAGTGATTGTCCTGAATAGTCCTGGAAATGAAGAATTGGGGGGGGGGGGGAGTCGTAGATGAAATCAACTTTATTTTCAGGCTGATTGTTCTCTCATAGACAATTATTATTAATATATTTTGTGTATAACGCTCATGACTTAATCAACACTTTGGGAAATTAGGTCACGGCTGACTGGCGGTAATTCTGCTGTAACAGCGTCACACTGTTTGATTTCACGTCTGTAATGGCGTCACACGGTTTGATTTCACGTCTGTAACGGCGTCACGTGTTTGATTACCCTTCTGTCACGGTGTCGCACTGTTTGATTTCACGTCTGTAAACGGCGTCACATTCTTTGATTTCACAAATGATATTGTCATTGCTTCATTGTGAAGATTATCTTTGCTTTGCAGATCTGCATATGAAATTAAAAAATAGCTGCGCGGTTTTTGAAGAAATTATCAAAACAGACCCGATTGTAGTCGGAGTGACATGGCATTGTGTAATTCAGTGATTCTCAAAATATATTTTTTTTGTTCCACTTCTCTACACAGTTTGAATACAGTTTCGGTTTTTGTGACCCACCATGAAAAAAACTTTTACAAAGAAAAAACAAGATAAAAAAAGAGAATAATATGCCATTAAATGTGTATATATATATATGGGCATGCGCGTATTCATGGGGAGGGGGGCAAGGGGGGGGCATTTGCTCCCCCCACCCTTACATTTAAAAAAAATGTCATAAAGTTGTTATTTGCTCCCCCCACCCCGGAAAATTTTTGCCCCCCCCTGGAAAAATTCCTAGCGACGCCCATGTATATGGGTAGGTCATGATGGGTCTCAAAACCGAAACTGTATTCAAAATGAGTAGAGAAATTGAAGATTTTATATATATATATATAAATATATATGTTAATTGACTCGCGCGACCCAGCTAAAATTCTTCCGCGACCTACCAGTCGGTAGCGAGCCACACTTTGAAAACCACTGGTGTAATTCTTTCACTGAATGGTTATCAAATTAACATAATTAAAACAGAATGTGTTTTGGTTCATTTATTTTACAAAAAAAAATTATTCGCAACTCAGTTATTATTGGTTACTACCACAATTATTCTTATAAATAGAGTTCGAAATTCAACCGAACCCTTCTAGTAGGAAAACGGCCAAAAAAAAAAAACCCTTATGTATTTCCCCATATATATAAAGACTTACGGTAACTGGTCATTTTGACCACATCAACCTCGGCTGTCAGAATGCATCTCTCCAGAGCCGCATGGGGGCTGTTCAATGAGTTTTCTGTGGCTCCCAATGGACCAGTTTTTGTTTGTTTTCTATTGTTCACCTACATTGTGTTCACTAATATGTTCATACATTGGCAACGGTGCGGCTCTATTAAAGTGTTTTTTATTTTCACTTTGTGGAACACCGCTGTGCGTCTCTAGTTGACCTGACGCTTGACCACCCCGGACATAAACATTCAACTCTGCTGCATCATGGAATGGGGGCTCTTGTGTTTTGTTGTTGTTCTGGCACTGCTAACGACATTCCTTTTTTTTTTTTTAAATATAAATTTACATTGCGTGTCATCATGGTCAGTAGAAACCTTTCAGAAGAGTCTGATGGTTCAGTTTAAATGTCCGTAATTTACCTCACTTTACTGTTAGCCTCCCACACACACACCCACCCACGTTTTAGATCATCTGCAAATATCTAGTTATTCTCTCGTAAGCACAGATGGTATTGGTCTGAAATGTTAATGGACGTCCAGTTAGAGCAACCATTATAACTGTATGAGCATCAATAATGTTGTGTGGCCAGCTCTTGACCAGTAAGATGTCCAGTGAACTTTTAATATATATATATATATATATAATTATTTGTCAGTGAACATTTCATGCTGTCTTTAGAGTAAATAATTAATAATAGATTGATTAGTGTGTGACTAAAGATATCCAGTTCATTGATATGTTAATATACATATCAAAGAATGCAACTGGTCAATCATGTGTGCTTTTCAAGTTCTCCCCCTTTGATTCATGAAATTTCGATCTATATATGAAACATTTTCGTTTGGAGTAAAACATTCTTAATATCCATCTTTAACTTTAAAAAATATATATAAAAAATGGCATCGTCCCATCTATGTCATAAAATAGACAGACTGTCATGTGGACTTTAGACTGACCTAAAGATCGGTCTATGAATGTATCGAGGTGGTACTTAGGTTGACCATCGACACAGAAGAATGAAAACGCATTAAACATAAACAGGGTGTTGGTTCGGCGAGCGGTGCACCTCATTGTGAATAGATGCACGTAACAAGATGGAGGACGGCCGTCATGTCCAGAATGTCTAACAGACCTGTTCATTTTCGCTGTCTGTGTGATTTTATTTTCTTTGTGTTGTTGTTTTTTTTATTTAATGAAGTCAGTTTTTTTACACCCAGTTCTGTGTCTTTGCTCCAACGCTAGTGGTTATGTTTATTATCCATATCCATGCAGTTTTTTTTTGTTATTCTTTCTGTATGTAAGAGAGCTGCTATGTAAATTTATACAATCATAGAATCAATATCATCTACCCTGGCGTGGGCTATAAATAAATAAATATTGCCCGCTCCTTTTTATTCTTTCTTTCAACTTGCACGCGCCGTCTTTCTTCCCCCCCCCCCGGTCCTCGTTCTGGTTGAGCGCCCCCCCCCCACCCACCCCCACCCATTCACCATCTTGGAACGGCCGCAGTTGATATGGGGGGGGAGGAATGATGCAGGAGTAGAAGGTGCTCGTTCCCCGGAGACCTTGCTGCGACACTCACGCACACACAGGTCTCGAGTTTGTGTGGAGAGATGAAAGTTAAAAACTAGACGTTACGTACACAGCAGAGGCGTAGCTATTGGGGCGGGGGCGGGGGTACATATGTACCCGGGCGCCGAGGTTCAGGGGCTCCAAATGGTATATTTTACATATAATATTATATGATTTTCGAATGGGATGGGGGGCGCTAAAAAGGTATTAGAAAGGTAAAATGCCCCGGGCGCAAATTGCCTTGCCCCCCCCTCGCTACGCCTCTGGTACACAGTGAGTCTGATGATGATAAAAACAATAACATTGAGTCAGGGGGAGGGGGAGTTTATTCTAATAGTCCCTTTATCTTTTGGCATATCTTCATTGTTTGCGTAAAGCTTCACATCTTTAAACATTCTCTCTATAACCACTCTCAAAGCCATATCCATGATGAAATCTCAACACCTCAATGAATTATTATATTTTAGGATCACCAATTTAAAAATGTTTGCGGAGACGCCATTGGTGACCTGTGTATTATTGTTGTCGGTATTTCTCAAAGGTTCCTTCACTTGTGTGTAAGCGTGGTCAATCTTATCGTTGTACTGCCGGGTAGTTGTTTTTTTTTTATACAATATCGCATAACTATAAATAGCAGGTAAATTAAGTCCAGCTCTGTGGTATGGGAAGAGGTGTGTGTGTTTGAATCTCAGAACATCTCCTTGTTGTTTAAAGGCTTGGCTCTGAGCACTGGGCGTTTGTTGAATGGTACTGAACTGATGAACTGAGGGGGTGGGGGGTATTATAGTTTTGGAAGTGATATGTTAATCATCCCGATCTCCATGCTGTGGGCTAAGGGTTCGGTTCCCGGCGTGTTAAGCCACCTACCTACGTCTCACTTGGTACCTCTATTGCATCATCGCCTTTTGGTGTAGAACATAACAACCCTTTTTTTTTGTTTATATGAGACTTCTAAATAAAATTATTTTTTTTTAAAAAGAAAGTTTTATATGATGGATAAAATAGTTGAGTGATATAATTTTATATTACACAGTAAAACTGTAGGGCTGTAACTAAGGGTTAAGGCATGTTTCATGTGAGGTGCCCAGCCAAGCACTTCTTAGTTGTTGGTTTTTTTTGGAGTTTTTTGTTACGGGGAGGGGCTGTGGGGAGATTTTTGGGACGTTTGTGGGCCCCCCAGCAAAAGTGCACGGCATTAAATTTGATGGGTCTCTCCGTACAAGAGGGGTCTCTCTCAGGCCCTACTCTTCCTTGTCACAACTGATATATTTTTGTAAACTATTTCTTTGAACAAAAAAAATCATATTTTGTATTCATCCATAAATAACATAGATTTATTGTTGTTTTTATTTTCTCTCATGTGCAGGACACTGGGCAGTTGTCTGGACGAGTCTCACTGCTACACACTGGAAGTATCTTTCTTCAGCTACCAGACCAACACCACTGGTCAGTCGATGCCTTACACAGAAGAAGCCTGTATCCTTGGCATGTTCATAGCGCCATTCCACAAACAAACTACATAGCGGCAATGGGCTACATCTTAAACTTTCATTTTGTTTGTAGAAACTATTTAGAATCTATTTTACAAACCTCTATTAATGAGCTATACTTAAATCGATGTATTTTTTTAAAAGAACACTAAATACTGTCAGTTTGCATATTTCTATTCATATGCATATTTCTATTAGTTCATATGCATGTTTCTATTAGTTTATATGCATATTTCTATTTGTTCATATGCCTGTTGCAAACGAGATTACTGCCATGTGAAATTAATATTTAAAAGTTACATCTTTTTTTTAATTCTTTTATTCAAAAATCGACACTTAATGCTTTTGCTGGTAAAGTGAGTGTATCTTAAAAGGCCAATATTTGAAGAAATCAAAAGTCCACGATACGATCTGAATAAAAGACACATCACAAAACAAACGCCTGTATAGGGGTCTACGCAAATATATAACTAAAAAAAAGCAACATTTTTTTACTTAACTTTAGCTGACCTAGCAAAGATGGCTGCTACAGTCGTGCTTAAAGTTTCTTATTCTGGAACTACTTCAATCCAATTGAAAACCTTTAAAAATTTAACTGAAAATGTCTTACAAACGAAATATATCACCCCCCCCCCCGGCTTCTTTTATTAATCTTAACTTATCGATTGACTCCAACGCAGAGCTCCCCCGCCCTCCCCCCCCCCCGGGCTGACTCATTGAATGAACTCCGTGACTGATCAATTACTAATCTTACTGGCCGACTATTTGTCATCATAAGGACTAGTCCCAGCTTATTGTATTGGCCTACATCATTTCCACCGACGATTCCTCAAAGTCCCCCCCTCCCTTTCCTGAAACTTCAATATGATTGTTGTTGTTGTTGTTATTTTGGGGTTGTTGCTGCTTTTTTTTTCGTATGATTTAAAAACTGTCTGTACATATCACAGTGTTACCTGTTTTCAAATCAAACATGTGAAATATAATACAACGGCCTTGACAATGGTTTACTATGTACACGCGACATAAGTAACCCATAAGGCACAGAACATCCTAAATTCATTATGTTCTTTTACTATTATATATGTATATATTGGAATAGGATCGTTCATATGGATGAGGAAACTAAGTAACCGCCTAGCGCCTTCACTACCTAAGAGACCCCCCCCCCTCCCTCTTTATCGTAAAAAAAAATTCTAACAGCAAGGTATGTGTGTATGGGGGGGGGGGACTAAGGGCCTCAACTGCTACAATTGCCTTGAACCCCGCCCGCCCCCCCCCCCCCAATATCTTCTTTGGGCCCTAAAAACCTAAGAACGGAGCTGGTTGGAATATAGTTGACGATATTTTCTAAGTTCACTATAATTAGAGAATTTTTTCAACACGTTTTTTTTTTTTTTCAGTTTAGACTTTTCATTTATTTCATGGTATTATCTCTGCAAGTTCCTTTGAATTAAGCTTTGAAAAAAAAATAAAAGTTCCAAATATTCATGCGTTTAGCTTTGATATGTCAATATTGCACAAATATGTGTATGTAGCATTGATATAGCCTATGGTAGTGTCCCCATAAGAGGTCAAAGACAGTCGCATTAAATTTTATTTTAGGTAGTAAAAAAACAAAACCTTAAAGAGCCAGATTTAATAAATAAATATAGTTAAACAATATTTTTTTTTAAATGGGTCAAAAACTCGTTAAAGCACCGTATGCAGCAGCCATCCCTGATAGTGATAGCCTGTGTCTAACAAACTCAATAAGTATTACACTATAAAGGATTTTGCTGTTTCCCTTGTGTGTCTAGGTTAGTTATTCTGTCATTATTGTTTTACAATCTGTAATTCTCTATTTAAGGAAATCGCATGAAAAAAAAACACATGCCTTGTTTTGTAAGTTAGAAACAATCTTTTTTTCTTTTAAGTCCATTAATTAACTGAAATCACTAGACATGAAACTTGGACGCAATGTGGCCCGAACTTTCCTGGACTACTACAAGCTGACCGGATTTATAAGTATCAAACCCAGCAGCGGGATCATCCCGAAGCCTGCTGGACAACAGAACAAACCCCAGGAAAGAAACACGATCTCTGATAAATCACTGAGTGAAACTGTGCCCAGGTCACAGGGGGACGGTATCACCGCCAACAAGTAAGATGTCCTAACATTCACTCTCGTATATTCTGCATGGTGTTACGGTATCAATATTATTTCTTATGATCGACAGACAACTGCTAAAAAAAAATATAACTCCGATAACGAAGTAGCTAAAAAAAAAAAAAGATACCTTTTTATTTTAAATTTTATAAGCTGTGTTTTGTTGGTTTATTTATTGAATGTATATATTTGTGGGACCATTCACGTATTATATATATATATATACAGGCCCGTGGCGTACTTGGGGGGGCCTAGGGGCCGGGCCCCCCTGCGTTTTGTCTGGCCCCCCTCTGCTTGTTTGCTCTACTTAGTAACATTTATTTCCTGCCCCCCCCCCCCGGCTATTGGCATGGACTCAGCTGTAGAATGCCTGGCCCCTGCTGTAGAATTTTCACGCTACGGGGCTGTATATATATATATATATATATATATATATATATATATATATATATATATATATATATATATATATATAATGGGTTTATTTTAAAAGAGTCAGATCCCCCCCCCCTTAAGTGATATATAAGATGTCAACTTTTGCATCTCTGGTCAATCCGTCTGAATAAGAGATGAATTTATTGGGTAGTAAGATTCACTCTTGGTAGATAACGAGTATTTTTAATTCTCTCATTTATTATGACTTAAGTCAACAGAGACTTATAAATGGAAGATAGGCGACAACCGGGGGAGGGGGGGTGCTTCCACTACTAGTGGGCTCTCTACCAGGGTCATTTTGTTTATTTTTAAGAATCATGTTTTATTGTATGTTATCAGTAGTTATTGTTGAAATATCCCTGTCAGATATGCTGTGTGCCACAATTATGAGGCATATGGGGCCGCTACATGGAAAAAAAAAGGAGGGGGGGGGGAGAAATCCGAACACTTCGGTTAACTGCTATTGCCCAAGACGGTGGGGGGGGGAGATCGTCAGGAGGGCGAATTAAATAATAAAGCATACATATTAATTAAATTGTTATCATGTATTCATATTGAAACATCAAATTTACAAAAAAAAAAAAAGAAACAAATGTGGCTCTAACACAAAGATAGTTCTCATCGAACTGTCTCACAAGTCTCTTTTATGATGAATTCTTTTTTTTTTTTAACTTTTTAAAACTACAAACTTTATCTGGGCACTTGTTCATCAAATTTTTCCATTAGGTCTTTTTCTAATTTCTGACTGAATTTCTCGTGTAACATATTGTATGTACACTGGCACTAGTTTTATCTAAAGCCTGAAATAAAGTTTCAACAATGTTTATGATGTATTGAGTCAACAAATACCTTGACAAGTCTCAAATGTGCGCCTCCATATGCGCACCAGCGAAAAATATGGTTATTGTAACGTTCACGTTGATTGGGCGAAAAAACAAATTTTGTTCTATTGAGGCTGCACTGGTGGGTGTGAATATGACGAACGTTATGAGCCGAATACTTCACAAGTTTTGGGAAAAGGGGGGGGGGGGTGAGGAGTGTGTTTACAAGCAAGTAGAATGAAGAATATTTAGGTAGACATATTTAAATGAACATCGGAGATGAGTGTCTGGTGGGTTGATTCTACTTAGAATGGACTAGAGTTATTGGATCATACTACCAGCGTCAATATATTTATTTTTGAGGGGGGGGGGGACGTGCTAGGCAGAGACTTGCATATCTTTTAGGGCTTAAATTAGGGCCTTCTGCAAAAGTTCGTCGCCTTAAAGCTTTATATTTTATAGAAATATGCATAATGTACTGGTAAGCGGCCATTTGCTTGGGGGGGGGGGGGGGGCGGTCGCCGTTAGTAGCCTATTCCTATTATTTTAATAAACAAGAGAATGCATGCCAGCACTTGAATATATCTCTAGGCTTACTCCACCCTCATTGATGATGATAACTTTTTTTTTTCTACCAAATGTATTTTTATTATGTGAAGCCCAATAGGAGCACACAAAAAAAAAAATCTAAAATAAATTTTATGATATCACATATTTTGTATGATTGTATTGACATACCAAAACATGGAAGAACATACATCGCAAAAATAGTATTGCCTTATCTTTGAGATCATGTCTCATGAATGTGTTTCTGAAGCAATTCATTCTTTTAAAATATATATATAAATAAATTATACTAATTACTCTTAATTTAAGATGAAATCTTTCAGGGTTTCATGTGTAAAATAAAAAAGTGCCCCTTTCTTTGTTGTTTTCTACTGTAGTTAAAGGAATATTGAGGTCAGACCTGCATGTTTCATTACTTTATAAGTACTCAATTTTCAATTCTTCTTGATATTTACATTATATTAACTGCACCATCAGCCTTTAATATTTGTTTGAGTTGTTGCAGTCTAAAATGTTTTATTATTTTTCATTTTAAAGGTGCATGTATTACACTAAAGTCTGTCGTTTTAAGTAAATTGAAAATGAAATTTTTAATAAGTTTATTATTTTGTCGCACTTTGGCCCAGTATTAATCTCGGTGCACCTACTAATATGTCTTCTTGTTTTCTTACACAGGTTGGATAGAAGAACCGATAGATTAGGACGAAAGTCATCCTAGCTCTGTGAAGTGTAACATTTCCCCCAATACCACTCTTCCTAAAGATGGATGTCTGCAAGAAACAGTCGGCTATGAAAAAAAGGCTAAAAAGAAACCAAAAAAATGAAATAAAAATTACATGTACTAAAATAAATGATGAAACAAAAAATTTTAATTTCACTATCAGATCATAAGTTGACAGTAATTGGCAGATCATGCACATTTAGCTGTTTAATCAATATTGTGATATGTACATAATGAAATCTTTGTAACTAAGCAACGCTGTGGTGAGTGTAATCATATTTTAAAACATATATTCGCTATGCCATGTACCTATTTCAAATGAGTTGCTATTTATTTATTGTGTATATTTATGTATGTATGATATTTTTAAAAAATATTCATTAGTAACTAGTCAAAATTTATGGTCACTTTATTTTCTTTTTATTCTGTCACTACTGCAACATGCCTTTGCAAAATATATTTTAGTAATAGACTTGTACAAAATCTAGACATTTACTACTTCCTGTTAGAAACAACTAATCAACTGTTGTTTGAACTATAAATTTGAAATGTACACATTTTTTAAATAATTATTTGTAGTAAAATAAAAGTATTGTTTAATAAAAATTCCCATTTTCAAAAGGTTTCCTGTTTCCTTTTTAATATTTATTCCTCTTCATAAAGGCAATACTTATCAGTATTTTCAATGCAATATGTAAGCCAACTAACATCGAAATAAACTGATTGGTTTCTGTTATACCCTTTTGCTTCTTTTAGTTTTTAATCTTATCTCAGCTTTTAACATTATCATTGAGTGAAAATTTCTCTCTTCAATTGCTCCCCCTTTACTTTAAACTAGACTAATTCTTACTGCAAATACTTTATCAAACTTTAATAAATGTACAGATGATTTGTTATCATATTCAGAAAGGTAGTTGTAAAATGGCTGATGGATTTTTAGATTTATTAAAACTACATATTGTGATAATTTAAATCCAAATTCAGGGGTTTTTTTTTGGAAAATATAAAAAAAAAAACACCTTCAATTTTTTTACTTTTTTTTTTTAAACAGACTTGCACTAATTTGATAATAATTTATGGCATTTAGAAACAGATTGAATTTAAAATAAAGTGTGATAAATATTGTTTTTACATAACATTTTCTGTTGTTTCTTTAATATCTATGCCTGTTAGTGTTCAACTTATTTGTCTAAGCCTATTAAGAAAAAACCTGTAGTTTTGGACTTGGGACCCACGTGTATTAAAATATTTTTTTTCTTCAAATTCTTAATTAGTTACATTTAAGACTACACACAGACCTAATCCCATCATTTAAGTTTTCTTTTAATATTAGGTTTATAGTATTATAACAAATCATAATTTATAGAATATCATTTTAATATTCTATTTATAAATCCAAATGTTGAATCTAGTAAAAAAAAATGTAAACTGTTATTTATATTAAATTAATTTTTTTCACTATTTTTTTTTTACTTTATGTTAAACATTAGTGTTATTTAAGTTCAGAATATTTATATTTTCTTAATCCTATACTGTTATGCACTATGCTAATAGTTGTTTTTTTTTAAAGTTATGCCAACATGTTCAGAAAAAAAAGTTTTACCTCGTGAATATTACTTAATTTTTTTTAATAAATTGTTTAATCTATTGAAGTAGGATTTTGTGCATGCTACGTCATCTGGTGTATTTGTTGCTATATTGTTGTGGCTACATTCTTTTTTTTTTTTTCAAAAATGCTTCTTTAAGTCTACCTATTGTTATCCCTAAATAAATTACCTAAATTATCTTTGCACATTTGAAGGGAAATAGTAGTTTAATCACATTCTTAGTTCAGCATATTCTGTTTTGTAATGATGCAAAAATGTATTATATTTCTATAATTATGGTTAAAACCTAAACCACTGAATTATTCTTTACAATTAAGTGATATAAATTTCAAATGTGTACAGAATTGATTAACACATGCATGTGAAAGGCAATTTTTTTTAACATAATGTAGAGAATGTTTTATTTTATGCCTAGGATAAGCATGGCAGATTTTTTGAGATATGTATTGTCATAAAAAAGGGACAGATTGAAATAGTAACATAATCCAGGACTGGTTGAAATTCTTACAAATAATCTTTGTAAATATGACAAAAATTATATACATTAAAAATATCAAGTGTATATTTCATACTTACTTAACAATTTGGCAGGTTCAATCAAATCAAGAAAATTATCCCATAAGAATTGAAATTTTTTTGACAGCATTAAAAAAATTAATCTGATTAAATCTAATCTGTTTTGTAAACATGCAGTTTTTAAATTCTTGGTTTAATTCTAATATCTAAATTTATGTCATAATAGCTACCGTCAATTTGAAACCATTGTAAAATAATTGTAAATAAATGTAGAAATTCAAAAGGAATGCTTTAAAGTTTAAATCACCATTTTGATTTTTTATTCTAAATTGAAACATAATAGCAAATACAAATAATAATTAGTCAATAGAAACTTTAAATAATAAAAAATGCCAGAACAAACGTAATTGAAAAAGTATAAATAATTGTTATACTTTTTGATAAGTCAAAAATTATGAACACAGTTTGATCCTCTGTGAGAACCCAGGGAAATTTTCCAGGTGAAAGTTTGTTGAAGTCCCCCAAACTTTCTCAGCTTTAAATGATTACCTGACTTTAGTTGAGGAAGTAAAGGCGGATGGGATTTGTGCTGGCCACACAATCCCTTTATATGTTAGGGCTACATAAACAAATGAAATCTACACTTCATCTCTCCCCCCTTCCTCCCTGCTGATAGCCCTTTAGGGCTAAGGGAACTTTACTTACTTAACTATACAGTTTCTATCTCAAAATACAGATGTGTTTGAAATGTGATGGAAGGGAAATAATCTTCAGAAATAATTTCAATAATTTTCAGCCTTTGAAGTTTCTCTTATAATAAATGCTGTTAAGCATAAGTGAAGTTTTTTTAAAGCTACAACCCAATATTTAAGCTGATTTAGCAATTTCATGTTGAAAAATTTAAAAATAGTTTTTGAAAACATTATCTTTTCATCACAAGCTTTAAAAAAAAAAATTGTTTTTAATTTTGTAACATATTTAATTTTGCATAATCCACATTCATCAATGATATTATTCACTACAATGCTACAAGTTAATATTCATTTTAAATTAAAGTTACATAATATGTCAACACACAATAGATAAAGGCTATCAGAAAGGTCACTAAACACACTTAAAAAAAAAAACATTATTATCACATAGGATGTGCATTCACTCAATTTAAATAAATTTCATATGCAAACTATTTTAGTTTTTGCAGACGATTCTTTTTAGGAACTCCATGAAGAGTAAAGTCAGATAGTGATACAGAAAATTGACCCATAGTTGAAAATAATTGGAAAATTATTTACTAATCTTGAGAGAATCTAATCAAAATTTACATTTAAAAATATTTTGAAAAAAAAAAAAAAGAGGAACGTAAGAAAGAAAATCAAAGAAAAGTGGGGAAAAAATTAGGAAAGATTTTATAACATCCTTTTGTACAAAATATGGCAAAGGCCTCAAAGGTTATGAAGTAGCCATGAAGCGTACATAATACATAACACCTGCAGCAGAAAGAGCAACATACTAAAACTGAAAACCAAAATTAAGTGACTTATTTTTTTTTGCTTTGGTTAAATTTATATTTTTTTTAAACTAACAAATAATCTTGAAATAAAACTTGCATTTAACAAAATATACCTTACAATTTTAACATTATTTTTAGATTACAATGTGTTTCAAGATTGCAAAAAAAAAATAAAAATCAATCAATAAATAAATAATAAGGGCTAACTGTTCTAATGATCATTTAACAATCAATAGAAATCCATTTTAGTTGTTTATTATAAACCAACCACTAGACTGACTAACCAACAAACTTTGTATGCCTGCCTTGAGCCACAAGCTGCCCTGTTGCTTTATTTCGGATATCCACACTACTGAAGGCTATTCTGCTACCACAGCTGAGTGTAGTTGCTGAGATTTCTATGATGTCATCAGGACGGACTGGCTTGAGAAAGCTTTATTGAAAAATGAGATAAAGAAACATAAACATAAGATTTTATGTTAATTTGCTATTTATATGAACATGACAGTTCAAAAATAAATAGTTATTAAAAAACAGTATAAAATTCAGTATAACTCTGAAGCAAAGTGAATTATAAACGGGTTAGAGCCCCTTCAATCTGAGAGGCACAGACTGTATATTAAAGCAATGTCCTTGGGACATTTGTGATGCCCTTTCTAAATCCACTTTGTGACCAGGGTTGCCTAGGCCCTGATGGCATCTTAGACACCTTTGCCTATATCAGTGGGTGGCCTTGCATGAGGTCGCTGAGAGCTGCATTCTTATTTTTTCATATCATATAAACAACTACAAAGACCCACATCATATAATGTAAAAAAAAATGTTAAAAAAAATGTAATAAATCATAAGAAAAAAATCATTGAATGGGAGCCTGACTTAATTCAATTACCAGGCTGCAAATGTTTCTAAGAGATGCATTTAGCCACTATTGGCCAGTGTCAACTAAGAGACAGAAATGCAGCAGATATATGGGGCATCACCTAAATGGCAATATGTGAAAAGTGTCATGCTTTTCATACTGTGCCATGAAAACCTCAACACCCATATGGACCCATACTAGGGTGCATCACCACAATAGAGGAAAAAATTGATTGTTTGTTTTTGAGCTGTCCATGTTTCTAATTTGTTCTAATATCATTAATAATAACTTGTGTAAAATATTTTTCAAACCAGAGTTGATTTAGAGGTCCCCCCTCGCCCCCCCCCCCCGCCCAAGAAATCACAAGACATGACATGTAAAGAAAAAAAAAGTTTACTCTAGCCTATATAAAAGTTACATTAAAGTATTAAATTATTTATTACTGTTGTATTTAATTCAGTTTCACTTTGTTGCACGTTTGTAAGGTTTACGCACATTTGAGATGTTTTTGCGGTCCATTTCTACCACTTGAAGAATGTTTTGAAAATGTTCATCCGTTCGCGCTGCTTCAACAAAGTCAGATGCCAGTTTCACTCCTCTCTCGGCACAATCGTTAACAACGTTAATAGCAGCAACATTTTCTGCACTGGCAATGTAAGAAGCTGTTTGGCACCAATCATCAACAGGCAGTTGGAGGAATCCTGTGTCCAGTTGAAGTCTGTATATAGTAAACCACGAGTCAACTCCAGCCAGATCACACAACCGAGTTTTAGAATCAATTGATTGGAATCGTGGTTTTCCCCAACCATTTCCAAATCGATTCTGTGGAGTTTGGAGGGCAACCACTGGTCGAAGCCTTAGCAGAGCATCTGCTAGAGCTCGCTTTTCCAACACAGGTACTTCATTGCTGAACAGAGCAAGTGGGATCATTTCAGCAGTGAGGTACCATAGAGTCCTATTCAGGGCACGGATTGCTGACTTGGATATGTCTCTGTTGACATCGTTGTAATCCAAAAGTCGCTTGTAGAGCTGTAGATCATTCCATGGTGCATCCACACTCTTTTTGCAAGTGAGCCACCACACGACATAAACATGTTTTACAAATGTAGCAAATGCACGAATCTTTGGCACTTGATCACGTGTGGTAATAGTACCTGGAGGCAATAATTGAATTTGTTTCTCACACAGTGCAATCTTGAGGCAATATATCAGCTTTGCCATCCATCGTGCTTTGTGCAGGGCACCTGGTCTTTTAAAGTTAACCTCCTTATTTGTAGCATTCAAGTAAACAAGGGACAGCTTAAGGAATTCGTGGTAGTCATCTCGCAAGAATTCGGTTTGTTTACGAGAGTTGGCATGTGCAATTACCGCATCTCTCATTATCGTCAGTCGCTCTTGAGCCTTCAGATCATGATCAGCTAACGTAAACAAACGACGTACATGAGACCCATTATGTGCCACCAATTCCCAATTACTTTGCAGCATGGTGAACAAAGTTATATCCGGGGATTTTGAAACTTCTATTTTCATGTCTGCAAACACATGCGAGAGGATAACTTCACCAATGTGATGGCGACAACCTGACCACAGAAGAGCACGTTGCAGCATATTTTGTATGGCAATGCAGGCAGCAGTCTGATGACCAGTGTTTGATCTTGTTGTGTCGAATGCCATATTAACGATACAATCATTACAATGCCACTCTGTCATTAGCTTCATGATTAATTCTGCAATTATTTCACCAACGGGTTTCTTTGTTGCCTTGGCATAATCTGGCACTCCTAGAAGTTTCAATTGCTTTGCATCACCGACAACAACTGTTATGTGTTCTTCAGTGACACGATTTTTTTAGAGAAGGTGTCAGTTTGCCATCCCAGTGGAGAGTGCAGAGTTTGGGTGGTTCCCAGGAGTCGTGGATCTTTGTAGATATCTTACTTACAACTTTGCAACGTGAACGATCTGCAGTGGCATAGGAAGAAGCCACCATTGATACATCACCCCCAGACTCGCTAATAAGGCCCTGTGTGAAAGCTGCCTGCTGTGTTGGTGTAATCTTTAATCTTGTCGCTAGTGACACAAGATTTGGTCGGCTTAAAACATCTGGAGGTACAAATACCAAAGCTCCTGTTGGCTTTCTTCGCTTTTGCAATGGCATTATATCATCCAAACAGTTATCAACAAACTCCATATTATCTTCAGATTTAGAAGTAGAATCATCGGGTTCGTCACTGCTACCCTCGCTGGAAGGCACTGATATCGTTGAACATGCTGCATTTTCTTCTCTTGCGCGTTTCTGACGTTCCAATGTTGCGAAATCTCGTGAATGGCGTAGAGCAACTTTTTTTGCAAGTGTTTTGTCAAATGATCCAAAGCTGGAAGGCCTGTCTCCTTTCATAGACCTCAAGAATGCTAGATCTTCTGCATTCTTGATAATAGTCTCGACATTTGGTGGCCACAGTTGAAAAGTTGTTGCCAACATAGATTTCATTTGTTCCAGTTAACGTTTGGTGGCTGGTGTGTTTCGGCGACTTTTATCAATTGAACGAAGTTTATTGTATTCATCATAAAGCTGAACAATCTTCTCACAAGCTCTCCTCTCTGTCACCATTGGAATATTTGCTTTTTGGTAGAAAGCAGTAGCTTGATTCAGCACAATTTTGGCAGTTGTAAATCGAGAAGGTGCACCAAGAGAACCTTGATGCTCACTGTGTGCGGCTACATTGCAGTGATACATCATGCACCTCAAAACTTGTAAACAAGTTGATAGTCGAAGAATTCCAGTAATTATAGCATCATCAACACAGATTGCAGGGCCAATGCCAAACAATTCAGTTTTCAGAAGAGTTTGTGGTTTCTTTGTTCGCGAGGCAGGAGACGCAGTAATAACTGGATATGCAACTGTTGAAGTGATGCCAGGGTCAGCGAGCATTTCCTTAGAAGGTGTAAACATTTTATTGTTGTTTTCATATCATTTCCATGTACTGATTTTATAAGTCGTGTGTATCAGAAATTAAAATAATATAGATAAAGAAATTAAAATGCTTGCCTTGGTCATCAATATGCGGTAAGGAAAAGTGTTGTTTTTGCTAATAAAATGTGAATTTTTAATTTATTTCTAGCACAACTGCTTATCAAAATCAATCATAGCTACCAAACATTATAAAACCAAAGACTATAAAACAATTTAGATAGCGCTTCACTTTTTGTATGTAAGTCTGTAAGACTTTAAAAGAAGGATGGTTTTATCTAGTTTTCGCTTAAATTATGCAAACTTTGTTGAAGTCCGGGGGACCTCTAAATATTGTCAAATATTTTTATTTTTTTACACAATGCTTTTTTTTTGTCAATGGAACAAATTTAAATAGCAGACAGATCAATTATTAAAAATTTTTTTTGGTGATGCACCCTAACCCATACTGTACACTTAGTATAAAGCTATTTACTGGGAAAAAAAAAAAAGCACAAGAAAATTATTTTATTGCTATTCCTATAATTAGATAATTAGAACATTATTGACACTAACCTGATTTTTTTTTAATCTGGGTCAGTCTTTAAAGTCTTAATTAAAAAAGAGCTGTATGTTTTCATTAGTTTTACAAGTGTTTTTGTTTAATTTTTTTCATCAAAAAGAAAAATTCTGTCTAAAGATCAAAAAACTTTTGCTATTTTGTCTTTAATTTTTTTTATTTTTATGTAAAGTAGGCTTTAAGATGTCATAGGGCCTG
Organism: Bulinus truncatus; assembly: GCA_021962125.1. Taxonomy (NCBI): domain Eukaryota; kingdom Metazoa; phylum Mollusca; class Gastropoda; family Planorbidae; genus Bulinus; species Bulinus truncatus. The sequence continues at coordinate 627,897 of JAGDYQ010000197.1, read as the reverse complement.
AATCTGAATAGCCACCATCATATGTATTTGCGAGTATTAATATCTTAATGAAGAGAAAGCCTGTATTCTCACATGCTTCAACTAAAGCTGTCATTACAATAAGTATTTGGTCTTGCATTGTGCTTGTACTTTCATTTCTATTGGTATCAAATTTAATATATTGTTTGAAATGGGATACTAGATTATATTTTACATGCATTTTTAAATATGTGCTATAGATTTTTCAACTATAGATGATGAACAGATTTTTAAATTACTTTCTTCTTATTTTCAAATGCAATCCTTACATATAGGCCTCTATCAAAGTAATTTTTTATGATATTTTTTTTATTATATATTTTGTGAAGAGAATTTGTTTCTTTTTAACTTGATACAAGAAAAAATAGGTTCAGCTTAATTAAAATATTTTGATTTAATTGACAGGAAATGTTAGCACAGAAAAGTCTGGGCCTTGAGATAAGAATTGAGTTAGGACATTTTTAGATGGAGTTGCGACAGAAGCTGGATGATTCACATCCCCACCTTCAGAAAATTTCTTAAGCTAAGCTAGTTCTAAATGTCACGATTTTTTTTAAACCCTCATTTATGTCAAGGTTATTCGATAGAAACAATATATTATCACTAACATTATGTCGAAAATTGCTACTAAGCATGTAATGAAGTTTTTTTCAAAACAATCCATTTAACAAAAAAAGAAAGTTGTATATAACACATGACTTTTCAATTTGTAGACTTAAAAAAAAAAATTACCTTATATTAAGATCAACACTACTGCCTGGCTTTCCACTCCCAGTTGTAGTCAGTGCATAGGTGGAAACTGCATCTACTAATGAGGCTGTCACTCCTCCATGAAGAGTACCTGCTGCATTTAGCATCCTAGGAGTGACTTGAAGCTCGCAGCAACATTGGCCTTCTCCCCCAGACACAACTTTGATCTACAATAAAATGTTTTAAATGTTTTGGTTATGCCAGAAAATTGGGAAATTTGTTATCACCTTCACGCCAACTGAGAGAAGTAACAGTTAAATAATTGTCAATATGATATTGACAAAATACAAATCTAAATTCATCACTATATTCTACATTACAAAGTACTTTAATAATCAACACATTGAAGTGTTTTGTTATAGAACATCGGAGTGTTTTAATATTTATATTTAAAATGTTGATGATAAATAGTTCTGGTTGTTAATGATTTTTTACCAACCGTTTTTTAATTACTAATTTCTTTTCTGCAAACAGTACAAAAAATCTCATAAAAAATCATCTCTCAACAAATACTTTGATTTTTAAAAATAAAGCAGAGTTTACTTAAAAAAGTCTATATATTAAATTACAGTGTTAGAGTTAAAACAGTGGAGACTTTTCAGAATTTTCTTTAAATAAATACAAACTTAAAAAATGTATAAATGTTTCCATTGATTTAGTTAGATTGGATTGTGAATCTTCTGGATAAAATACTTCTTATCGCGGTTTACGATTTTTTTATAACACCACTTATTCACTTTAATTCCAATGAAATCAATGGTTTAGTTAATTAAGAATTTTATTCTTTAATGTTGCTTGATGTCAGTCATGAGATGGTAATAATGGTTTTAGGGGGTGCTCAGGCCATAGCAAGATTCAATAGATTAACTTGTTTTATTAGTCATAACTAATACTAGCCAGCCCCATAGTGTGAAAATTCTACAGCAGGGGCCAGGCAATAGGGGGGGGGGCGGTAATACATTTTACTAAGTACAGCAAATAAGCAGATGGGGGGCGTGCGGGGGGGCCTGATACTCGCACAGAAATAAACAAAGTTTAATAAAATTAAGTTTAAAAAATATTTTTAAAAAGTGATGCATATATTTTTGACTGAATAGTAAATAAAAAGTCTCCACCATATTAATCACAACGGCCATAGGCATAGGTCAGGAATAAGAATATTATTGTCAATATTGGTATTATAAAATATAGTAATTTGATAGACAAAAGTAACACTAACATAAATGACATGAATATGACAAGTTGTTTTATCATTATGTGACCTTGTCAAATAAACTTTCAAAACCTTGTGTCTGGACACGATTAGCCACGAATCTTTTCAATGCTTCAAAACAAAGCTTTCCTCCATTTTGTAAAGCCATTACAGGTATTGTGTTTTGCCTATGCTAACACTTCAGTGACAGCGTTAATTCGTTTACTGTATTTATATTTTATAGCGTCATAACTTGACAGCCTAGACTTAACCATGCATGCCCATCATACCACGACCACAATTCCACAGCCACGGTGACAGTGTCTACTGTCTACAGCACGGAGTTTTTTTTTATATAACCAACTGTTAAAAATTAATAACTGTTCTTCTGATCTCTAATAAAAATGATCAGCCCTGTGTGTATTTTTCTGACGCAGTGTGACAAGACTTAGAACGTTTGCGCTGTTGAATCAAACAAATTTTGTTCAGATTGAGTCAGATTGACTAATGCATGATATAATTATTTCGTATATAGTTAGGTCACAGCGATCACACTTTTCTTTGTTCTATAATACCAGATTTTTAAAATTGATGCCACATTGCCTAAGCCCGATCAAATTAAAAGATTTCCTACCGCCTTCAATTAGGTCTTAGGTGAGGGATGGCACTCCTTTTTTTAAGCCTGTCCTCCCTTTTGCCCTCTTTTTTTTTTATCCCCGACAAATTTCTTAAAATATATTCTTACCTACCATGAGACTCGTAGTCGGGCACTTACATAAAATGTAACTAACGAAACGTCGTGAATTGTGATCTTGATATTTCCACTGGTATTGGAATTGAATTGGAAATACGTCATTATTATATTCTGATTTAGGCATATTAGTTCTTTCTTTTTTCCTACTTAATATCATTGTATTCATCTTTTGGATTAACTGATAACTATTGTTTAATAATTTTCATTTAAGATACAATCGAAAGTAGGGGTGATCATCTGTAAAACGATTTTCAATTTTACAAAATATTTTTTTAATATGGAGAGAGAGACAGACAGACAGAGACAGATAGATAGATAGGTAGATAGATAGATAGATAGATAGATAGATAGATAGATAGATAGATAGATAGATAGATAGATAGATAGATAGATAGATAGATAGATAGATAGATAGATAGATAGATAGATAGATAGATAGATAGATAGATACGTAGATAGATAGATAGATAGATAGACAGACAGACAGACAGACAGATAGATAGATAGATAGATAGATAGATAGATAGATAGATAGATAGATAGATAGATAGATAGATAGATAGATAGATAGATAGATAGATAGATAGATAGATAGATAGATAGATAGATAGATAGATAGATAGATACATTAGATAGATAGATAGAAAGAATTTACTGCAATGCGTAACAAATATTGGTGGGATAGGTTTAAATGTTAAAGATGATATAAATAAATTATATTCGTAGTTGTGGTTAATTGTACAGTATCACCATAAAAATTAAAATGTGTTAAGGGGATAAAAAATACTTTTTTATTAATATAACTTAATTCATACCACAGATATAAATATATCTGTATATATTTATGCTTTTGATTAAGGAGACATTTTTTGTTGTTTCAAGCTATGTGGGCGATGTTTAAAATATTTTTTTTATGTATATCAATTAAATATCAAAATGGTCATTCGGAATGCTACGGTTAAAGAGATTTTGGTACATCTCAAAAAACAGGTTTTTGGCTATCATAACAGTAATTAATATTGCACTTCCTGTCTTGTGCTAGACCAGACTTCCTTAATCGTTTACGTAAAGAAACTTTGTTATGCATTCGTCCTCTACAACATGTAGGCCACCTGGAGATACCCTTATGATTTGTTACTTGATAATTAATCAAAAGTAAAAATGATAATCCTCAATAGAAAACACATTGCAGTGGATACTTAATTAAAGTAAGTGGAAACTATTTTTATTTTAAAACAAAACCGGCATTGTCGGACAGATCATCAGATCTATCTCATCTATAACTATGTCATCGTGTTCCAGTCTGAAATGTTATGTAAATGAATTAACTTTTATCTTTTTTTCATACAAATAGGAACCACTAATTAATTTAAATACAGAAATAAGTTTTTGTTTTATGTAGTAATTAAGTAGTATGAATATGATTAGATCCAAAGTTAAAATCTGTACGTTATAAATATAATTAAATAAGACCGATGCTATGTGACGTATGTCAACGAAATATTTCGAATAATTACATATGTGCTTTTACATGCAAGTTTGGATTTATTTTTTTAAATTTATCAAATTATAAACTTGTTTTAAAATTACAATTATTTATTTAGTTGTGATTTGTGTAATATGACCTGACATGTACAAATTAAATCACAGTAATTTAACCAGTTATGGCTTATGCTCACAAATTTTTCGTGGGCACATCTCATAAAAAGGCTATGTCACGAAAAAAGTCAGATTCTTCCAGTCATCCTCATAGGTTATTTGTTTAGTTTGAGAAGACATTCTTTCATCTGCCTGCAATCAAAGTATTATCGTATAGGCCATTACATATGTTATGTATTGGTTTTATCATCTTCATTTCAATAGAACTGAATTTGACAATAAATATAAAAATGTATTTGTGCAATGTGTCTGATTTGTTTCTTTCAGTTTTATTGAACTGTTAATGTTATCCAACTAGACACAAGGGACAGCACAGTGAAGTGAAGTAAAGAAATAATTTTACCAAACTGATTGATTAAATATTATTTTAAAATATTATAGATGTGATGTCTATATGAAATATTTATATCAACACGCCAAGTAATTTTCTGCAATTTTGTGTGTAAATTTTAAGGCAATTGGTGAAGAACTTTCGAAGTTATGATTAATAGCGTGAATCCTGTTTACATTTTTATTTATATAGATTTAATTTAGAACATTTACTGCGTGTGTGGATGAAATTTGTGATTTGATCCCACCATCCCTTTCCTTTTTTTTTTTTAATCCAACTGCCATTATTTTAGCCAAACTTTCTAAAATATTTAAATACATTCTATGAAATATATTTTTTAACACTGTCTAATTAACTTTTGACATTTTAATTATAAAGTATATTGTGTATTTATATTTTTACTAACAGGAAACCAAGAAAAGAATGAATATTAAACTGAAGCGAGCTTTAAAATATCTTGGGCTTCGGCCCAAATACCCACCATCAAATGTATTTGTGAGTCTTAATGTCTTAAGGAAGAGAAAGCCTGGATTCTCACATGCTTCAACTAAAGCTGTCATTAAAATAAGTATCTGGTCTTGCATTGTACTTGTGCTTTCATTTCTTTTGGTGTATACAATTTTGTTAGCCTATGTGGATAAGAAACTTCACCCATCTTTCGTTGAATCATCCTATTATAATAAAAAAGTGAAGCTTCGAGGAAGATTTCCACTTGTAAGTGGCTTTCACAGGGCTGAAATTTTGTACCCTGGTGCTGATGCTTTGATATCAAGAAACAAAACCTACTGGAATTCAAGTACATTTTACCACCAGGAAGAAACATTGCCGCAGTGTAAGTGGCAGACAGTCTTTCGTATCCTTGTAACTTCCTCACCAGAGAATGTTGATAGACGGAATGCCATTCGAAATAGTTGGTGTAATCCAAAAAAGTTTCCACCAATTGCAGATCATGCATGGCACTGCATTTTTTTAGTAGGGACACCAGAAAATAAAGAATTGTACACACATATTAGTAAAGAGAAGGAACTTAACAATGATGTACTTATAGGTAATTATATAGATTCATATCGTAATCTGACCCTGAAAGTCATTCATGGGTTTAACTGGAGTGCAAATTATTGTCCAAGCTCATACATAATAAAAACTGACGATGACTGCTTTGTAAATGCTGGATTAATTTATGACTTTCTACTTCATTTCAATGACCACACTAGTAGTTTATATGCAGGCAGAGTCCTTAGTGAGCCAGATAAGTTAAAGGTCATTCGAGGCAACGCCAAAAGGTGGTCAGTGAGCCTTAAAGACTATCCAGAAGAATATTACCCACCATACGCCAGTGGAATGGGCTATGTTATATCATTAGATGTTGTGAAGCAGTTAGTTGTTGAGAGTCAGTTTGTTCCACCTTTTGCCAATGAGGATGCTTTTGTGGGAGTTGTTTTATCCAGACTGAGTATTAAGCCAATAAGTAGCAGCAGGTTTGTGTTGAGTCCAGGTGGATTAAGCCTTTGCAACTATCTGTATGTTTTTATTGTACATGGAGTAGAAGAATATCAGCAAGTGACTTTGCTGAATAAGACATTGGATGCACATTTATCATGCAAACATACACTTATACCAAGTTGGAGTTAGCTGTGCTGTATATATTCTTCAGGGTAAGTTTACATCAGCAAACTTTTTTCCCCCTTTAAAATAATGATTCTTTTAGTTCATTTTATATTACTGAAATAAGCAATATCTAATCTTGTCTTGTCTTGAAGATAACATAAGCTGTGAAAAAAATCTAAATGTATAGATTTTTCCGAAAATCTCTGACAATTAAGCTTATATATTTTACTGTTATTTTTTTTATTCAGAACAATAATAGCAAAATAAAATTTAGCTGCACAAGATTCATCAAATCTAATTTTTTAAACCAAGTGGTATTCACCCTTGTGATTCATGACCCACTAACTGCAATTAAAGCAAAAAATATAAAAGAAAGAAAGTTACAATGTATTGTATGTATTCTGAGCAATTATCTAAAATGTTGGCAGCCCACTTCAAATCAGCTTTTGAACCCACCTGTGGGTCGGAACCGGTACATTGAGATACACTGATTTTAACTAAATGTTTTTTTTTATATTCCCTTGTGAATATTTCAGTTTATTCAAGCTTAAGAGCTTACAGTTTTAACTCATACTAGGAAATAAATTAAAAAAAAAAAACAACTATGAATTTCAAACACATTATTTTATTGTTTTCATTGCAGGTGTCCATTAGGTGGCAGCATTCAATCTTGATCCTCCTGATTCTCTTCATAAAATGGCATTTAACTAATCATCGCACAAACGAAATACTCGCACTTTACATGATGGATATTCAATAAGTTACATGATTGTATTTATGTTGTGGCATTTCATTGCTGTAACATTTATTTATGATTGTACAAGGTACGCTAATTAAAAAAAATTAATTTAATAAGGTGCTCATTTAATGTTATATATAATTCCCAAATTGATTTTTATTCTAGTCTTCATTAAAAAAAATGATTTGTAAAGCTTTTTAAATATGTAAATATTTTTCAGTATATTATACAGATTTTAGTGTATATTTGTACAAGTGCATTCATGTATAGAGTTAATGTATTTAGGTTAATAGACAGCTGTTTTTTCTTATACATTGAAAGCTGTTGAATATAGAGATTATTATGAGCTTTAAATTAAATTCACAGAAAAATATATTTATTTAAAGTCAGTCTAATTTTATGTTATAAGGATATCGGGTTGATCTTGTAACTGATTTAATCTAATTAAAGTGCCATATTTTGACATTTTACCTATTATAAGATTAAAATGAAAATTTGTTTATCAATGTATACAAATTCTTACTTTTCTAATGCTGATTCCAAAGCTTGTGATTATCTTTCTATGCCTATTGACAAGCGATTTGTTGATTCTTTAATTGAGCTCTTTTCTTTCTCTTTTTTTAAGGGGGGGGGGGGTAGGGGAATTCAAAAGGGTTCTTATTCTGTGGGGAAAGTTAGCTCAGTTGTGGTCTGTTTTTTCCCATCACTTTCTGAAGCCTAAACCCTCCTTCGCTTTGTAATGTTTATTTTTATTCTGTGGAGGAAAATCTTGAACACGTTCTTTTTGATTTTCCAGCTTATTGACCATGACTAGATGATCACACATGTATAGCTTTTTTTTTTTTTTTGGGAACTACATACACACGTGAGTGTGTGATGTGGTCTGGTAATTATTTGTCTGATTAAAATTGAATATTTTCAGTCATTGTAAAATATGACATATCCTTTACATTCATCTGAAATATATTTTTGTATTGGCCTAAATGATAAACATAAATATGAAATAACAGTAAGCACATTAGAACTTTTCGGATCCAATGTAAAAAAAATGTAATACATGCATATTTCAAGAACCCAAACAATTGTTAGGGTTTTCACAAATAATGAAAATGTTCTTAATGTTAAATGTCCCAACCACACCCAAATAGTATTTTGAGAAACTGAGAAATATACATTTGCAAGATTCTAATGTATATTTTTTCCCCTCAAAATAATGAAATTTTGAAGAAAAAAAAACATAACTAGTGAGGTGGGTTTTCTAAAAATATTCATATATTAGGTCTCTAACCACTGTGAATTTTTGTTTGTAAATGTATAGGCATCAGAATTTTCTTATTATATGATTTGTCTTCCTGAATTAGGTTTATGAAATGTGTTAAAAGTAAACACTTAATTTACACTGATAATTTTTCACTTGTAACATCTTGTTATTCATTGTAAATAGATTTGTGTGTTCATTTGATTTGCATATAATGTTGTTTTTTTTATCTCTGTTATGATACATTTAAAATTGAAAGTTGCTGTTAATAGTTTATCACATTCTAAGGTAACATCCTTAAGTGACATTGCTACTGCTGCAAATTTATTTAGAATTTATGAAGTTTGTGAATCTGCAAATTACCATAAGACCTTTATTCTAAATAAGAGTGAAAAACTGCTTTTGTGTGTATATTAATACCAACAGCTAGATAATGAAAGCATGTAATAGGAAAGGTGCTGTTGGTGAGGTGTGAAAAGTATTGATATGCAAATATATTTGAACCAATTATTTCTTTCCATGCAAAGGCATAATGTTACACTTGTACTATTTGATGTTATAAAACCTTATAAATGCTTCATAATGCATGTGCCTTCAAATCTGCTGTGTAATTATAGCTTTTGATCTCCCTCACCAATTTAACATATAAATGTTATTGAATCAATGTTGTTGAATCACTGTTACTGCCATTTTCTAATAGCTGTTTAGTGCAAGTTTCCTTTTTACGTTTATTCTTTGGTGTCTTTGTGTTGTTGTTGTTTTTTTTTAAATGGATTTTAAGTTGAGACACCTACTGACCCATAGGCATTAAGCTATTATTTAATTATTTATATAGGTTGTTGCATTTCTTAGCGATTAGATGTCAGTTGCTAAAGTTTAAAGGCTAGTGGAGTAGATTTCTGCAGCATGCCATACAGCTCCTGCGATTTATAGAGAGGTTGGTCTATTATTTCCCACTGTTAAATAAGACTTGAACCATAGACCTTTATGTTATTGGCTTAATTTCCTAAGGCATTGTCACAGACGTATTTAAAGTGTGGCAGTGATAGAATGCTCAAGCGCTACGTTGACATTCAAGCCAAGACAAAAGCATGGCCTTTTCTATGAGCAGATCAATGTCCCTAATTCCACATAGCTTTTCAAAATGGTTACCTGAAATTTTTGGCAGCTGGGTATTGTACTAGCCACACAATTCCATAGAATTGCAGTGGTTACAGAGACAGATGAACACTACTTTATCAGATCTGTTTAGGCTTTGAAATTTAAATTTACATTTATTTTCATAAATTGCAAGCTGATCAGCCATGTTAAGGAAATTTTGGTAAAAATGTATTATAAAATAGTATGCACTAGTAGATTTTAAATAACTAGAGAAATTCAAGAAACTTAGAAATTATTTTTTGTTAAAAATGTTTTCATTTGTAATATACATTTTTTCCTGTAAAACTTTTTGTGTGGATTTGCTGTAATCTTTTACTTATCGCTGGATCAGTAATTTAAATTAATTTACATTACCCGTTTAACCAAAACATACCAAATTTTTTCTGTGGCTTGCTTATTTATTTATTTTTTAAAAAGATATTAACATCTTTGTTACATGTAATTGATTTATTTTTTCTTTGTATTGTGGAAACATAAATCATTTGTCTCATTAAGATTCTCAGCATAAAGGTAATTCAGTGACAAGTTTACATCTCAGTTATTAAAAAATTGCTCTACTTTATATATTAAATCTGTTGTGTTGACCAAAGAACTAGTCATATACGGCTTTCCGGGCTGGTGTTTAATGGTATGTGGGAATGTTTAATTTAATGTTACTGCCTGCTTTGTGCATTGTTTTAACCACATGGGTAATAAAGGAAATGGGTAATTACATTACATTAGGTTTCTGCCCCAGAGCAGCACAATGGCTGGGCCTTAATAGGTTAGTGAAGTGCTTTTTATTGTTATTTATACATTTTTTACTGTTATATTTATTTATTTTTTTTTTTTGTACAAAGATCCTTTTTAAAAAAAATGTGTTCCAGATGTGATGTGCAAGAAATGGAAAAAAAATATTATCAAATGTACATATGATTAATAAGTAGTAAACAAGATTCTTTTAAAACTTATGTGATATGTTTTTTTTCTGTTACTTAGCTAAAGCAAATATCGGCAGATATATGACTCTTTTTTTTCAAGATCTGGAATAAGATGACTTAAGGCAGAAAAGAATAATTAAACATGTCAGATTCATTTTTTTACCCATATTCAGAAATGATAATAAATAAAAAAAAAAAGGACAAGTTCATTCACCTTCTGTATAAGAATGACAACATTGTGTAGCATATTATTCTTTTCTTGTCTTTCTTTCTGCCACATATTAGCTTTACCTTCAGCTTGTATTGTAAGCTAATGCCTTAAAATCTTAGCCCACTGTATGAAAAATGAGTACTCCACAAATTAGATCTGTACCAATGATTGATTGTAAAGATGAAAGTGTCTTCCTTATTGTTCGCATAAAAAACCAAAAGGTTAAATAACTATTTTTCTTTCAATTTGTCCATTTCAATTATATAATTGATTTCTTTTCCATGCTGAATAAATTCATGGTCCATTTTAAAGCTTGAGAATTTTAATTCAAATTTTTTGAGATTTCATATTAAAGGTCCTCAAATTTTTATCATTCTAGGATTGTAAATGAATTTTTTTCCCTGTAAAAATAAAATTGTAGCTGGTGGATAAGCAAACTTATTAATACCAGAACTGTTTATTTATATTTTCCTACCATTTTTGAGCATAAGGCATCTTGTTCAAACAGGTTGTAAATATGTATCTATGTGTACAGTTATTTAATATATTTTAGATTTGTTTTGGTCAGTGATGATTATTAGTGAGCTTGTTTTTTTTCTTTTGCACTTGAATCTCCTTTTTTTTTTAAAGTTTGTGTTTATATAATCAAGAACTGCCACCACCACCACCATATTAAGACTATTCTAGTCACCTTAACATACTTTTAAGTGCCATCTATTATATATAAGAGATTTTTTTAGGAGGCGAGATGTGGACTTATTTTTAGTTGTTTTGATGGCAAACTTAGCTCTCAGATGAAATTCAAAAATTGAGATTGCAAGTACTAGTTTTTTTTTTCTTTTATGTGATATTAAGTGGAATAATTCTTTTTTTTTTTACTGACTATTTCAGACATTAAACCTTTTAGATTGGTAACACACACACACTTTTTTTTTACTGTCATAATTTATATGTAGATTAAATTACCTTATCTAATAGACTTAAAAGACAGATTTTGTAAAATGTGTTACCTTCTCTCAGTTATAACATGCCACTGTTTTATGGCATAGCAGTCATTCCTTTGTTAACAATCAGTAATTTACTAGCACTGTTGTCCCTTCAAACCTATAGGCCTACATGTATTTTAACTTTTTTCTCCTCATTTGAATCTGTAATGATAGCTAATGAAAATGTTTTTTTTTTTGACATTATACAAATTATTTTCTCCTCTCATGCTGTCTCTTATGTGGCTAGTTTCATAAGTCCCAGTGTTATACCGGTACAAATAAAAGTTAAATTTGTGATTTTTTTATACGGCTTCAGTTGCTTCTTATGTTATTTAAAATGAGAGTATCTGGTACTATTGTATGAACATTCATCTTTTTAAATACATTCATCATCATATTCTAGGTATTAGACAAGTGTCCTGTGCTGTAGGCTACGTACAACCCAATTTATGTCACAAAAATAAATGAGACACTTGACGGCAACAAATTTCGTTGTTTTTTTTTACCTGCACTCTTCATGGTTAAAGTTGTTGTTTTTAATTACCCTAAAGCTTATGTTGAATCCCCTTTTTTTATTTAAAATTTTCTGCCCCAAAGAAAAGTCGTGACAATCTTAATGTCATTATTCTTGCTAGCAACATGGACTTGTGTAATTATGTCTCAAACTGTGCAACATGTTAGCCGGGGGGGGGGAAGGTCACACATTAACGTTCAGTGCACACTGGGTAGTAAACTCGGATCTTGCACGAATATCATATGTAAGGACTGGTTGGTTGTTTATTCAACTACGCTATAAATGTTGGTGTGGCGTGTACAATTTGCCCTCATCACCGGGTCAAGGTTCCAGCCGCCATATTGAATCGTTTCATCGACGTCGCCTTTCCCCCAATCGTTTCACTGACTCACACATAATCTAGGAGAGCAGAGAGAAGGCGACAAGAGGAGTCAGTCAGTCTGTGTTGATATATTCTTAAAACCAGATGATAAGTTTTTTTTTTTTTAATTTTATCTTAGTGCACAATCAAATGTCTCGTTTATTTTGAATCCTTATAGATATTTTGTTGGTAGTCTCTCACTGAGTACATCTTTGTTACTTTTGTAACGGAGTGTTTAAAAGCGGTGCTCGGAGAGATTACATAACATTTATTTGTTAGATCGTTACTGTCTAGTTTGTGTATATGTGACAGTATTGTTTTATTTGTTGTTACTATCAGTTTTTCTCTGCCTTTTGTCTTGTTTATTTTGTATTGTATTTGTACCACAGAAATTTACTTAGTTTGTGTGTTAGATTGTAGATAATAAGTATTTCATTATCCTTATTTAGTTAAAGTTAATATTAAGGTAAGTCAAGGTAACTCAATTTGTTTGTAAATCATTATTCATAACTCAGAATGTCATCATTCGAACATTTCGTTACCTTAGGACAAACATTAGGGATAGAGACAAAAACATTAGAGAAATGGGCGCAGGATAGGTTAGAGAAGGAACAGGCTAGATTAGATAAGGAACATGAGAAGGAACAAGCTAGATTAGATAATGAACATGAGAAGGAACAAGCTAGGTTAGAGAAGGAACAGGCTAGGTTAGATAAGGAACATGAGAAGGAACAGGCTAGGTTAGATAAGGAACATGAGAAGGAACAAGCTAGGTTAGATAAGGAACATGAGAGAGAACAGGCTAGGCTAGATAAGGAACATTCTTACAACATAGCACAAGGCCAGTTAAGAATCAAGCAGTTAGAATTAGAGAAAGAGTTAAGGGATGGCCAGCTCAATAATCCTACCCCTCTACCTACCCCACTGTCAACCATAGATCATAGTCTTGCAAATAGAATAGCTCACTATAAATACCATCTATTTGACAAAACAGAAGACAACGATCGACAATTTCCTTACTAAATTCGAGCGTGACATGAAGGAACTCGACTTCCCCGAATCCAAATGGACGTACTTGTTAGGTAAATCTTTTACTAGTGACGTTTCCCTTAAGATATGTTTAAACCAGGACAGTTACCATGTAGCTAGAGAACAGCTTCTAAGGACATATGGACAGACAGAAGCAAGTTTTAGGAAGGCGTTTCATCAGACAGTTTTACAAAAGGACGATGACCCCCAGACATATTTTGACAAATTAGGTACTGCCTTGGATAAATGGCTACAATATGCTAAGGTAGAAAGGACATTCGAAGCCTTTAGGACATTTTTCTTGTTAGACAAGGCCATTCATTCCTGCCATCCTGAATTGAAGTCATTCATTTTAGAAAGAGGACCAAAGACAGTAGAGACAGCCGTGGACCTAATAAGGAAATATAAAACCGCTCACCCTGACAGACCAACAACTACAGTAGAAAATGAGATACAGGACATTATATGTTTTAGTAGCGACATAAGCAGGTCCCATCACAGACATAGTCAGAACAGAGTAATTGAGAATAGACCGGCAGGTAGGACAGAATTAATATGTCGAAGCTGCAACAGAAAAGGACATTTTGCTAGGGACTGTCCTTTGAACCATAATAATAGACAATCTAGGTCACCTGAGGACAACCGTAGAGACAATTATCAGGGAAGAGGTAGAAGTAGTTCAAGAGACAGGGTTCATGACGCCATGTGTTCATTAGAGCCATCCAAGCCTTTGACAGTAACAAAAGGTAGAGTAGGACATAATAGCGTAGACGTGCTAAGAGATTCAGGATGTAATACAGTCTTAGTTAAGAAATATTTAGTTCAACCTTCCCAATACACTGGCAGATTTGGTAAATGTAGAGGCTTTGACGGACAAATTGTAACCTCCCCAATAGCAGAAATAGACATACAGACAAACTATTTTAATGGTAGAGTGGAAGCACAGGTAGTTGACAGTCTCATTACAGACCTTATTATAGGTAATAGTGTTATGGAGATCAAGGACGATCGAAATAGCAGGCAAACTAGGACAAATTACAAACAAAAGCCCAGAGTTAGATTCAGTGACGTACAGCACGGTAGTACCCGTAATGTAAAACCAATAATTTGTTTTCGTTGTGGGTTACAAGTCTAGGGCCTGTCCAAAGCGTGTAGATGAAGTTATTTGTAGACAGTGTTGTAAAATGGGTCACAGAGAACAGTTCTGCTCCACAATTGCTGAGTATAATAGGAATTACCGCCAGAAATATTTAAATTAACCCAAGTTAAGCAGACTATGAGTTTATAGCTTTAATTACTAAGTAGAATGCCAATTAAACCATAAGTTATAAGTTAATGTTGTTAACATAACAGCAGCAGGAATATGATGTTTGCTAAGGCTAAGTAATATATGCAAATGCGGAGTCAAAGGTAAGTGATATAGGTCACACTAGATAGATATACTAAATTAAGTATGATCAGCTAAGTCCAGAAGTTACACGGTAAGTTTAGATGTCTTGTTTCTTTGACTCGTGCACTAAGATACTGAGATAATATGTTCAATATCCTCTAAAGAATATGCCCTTATAATTTCATAGCTAGTTATTCACAGGCTGACTAACAAAGACCAATACCTACATATCGTCTTACAAGTTCAAGTCGCCACCTTTGTGAGGGCCTAAACATTTATCTGTTACCAACGATATAATTTCACCTGTTTTCACCTCATCATATTTGTTGTACGTGTAGCCCCTCACTCAAGCGTAAACCCAGTCAAAGACGCACTCAATAATTTCCTTTTACCAACGATATGCCGAGCGTCATCAACAGTTACATCAATGAAACAGATAAAACTCAAACCACGCCTCCTACATTGACACGTTTACTACAAGAGGTGTTGTTAATGTCACTTCGACCTCAAGTTCACCAGCGAGTGACTATTACAGACAATGTAACGTTTTCGTCTTTCTCGTTCGACACGTTGTGTAAAACTGACCTGTATGCCCCATCACCTATTTGAACCAAGACATCAAGGAGCAATGCAAGCCATTAACAGAATGAACTTGTTTGTATTATAGAACATTGCATTCATTATGTTTTTTTTTGTTTCCTGCTTTATTAAGTTTTGTAATTTATTAAAATGTATTACGTTACATTATATTGACTTATGCATAGATGCTTGCCAAGTAGTCTAGACATGTTTGATTTGACATCCATACCATTTTCAATGTGATGTAATACTGTTCCCCCACTAGACTTTTTTATAATAATGTTTGTTAGTTTGTTTTACTACGTAAAACTTGGAAAGGAGGGAGGTATGTGGCGTGTACAATTTGCCCTCATCACCGGGTCAAGGTTCCAGCCGCCATATTGAATCGTTTCATCGACGTCGCCTTTCCCCCAATCGTTTCACTGACGTTCTCCCCCCCCCCCAAACGTTTCGGTGACAGACATCGTCGTTTTCACCCCCCCCCCCCCATAAACGTTGCACCAACGTATTCGCCCCAACCTTATAAAAGACGTGAATAGTAGTAGTTGACTGAGTAAGGCGCTCTGAGTTAGTAAGGTGCTGACAGTCATAGAGTAGACGTAGTTAGAGTAGTGTAGATAGTTCTAAGATTCTAAGAGTTAGTTGTAAACTTGTAGTGACATTTGTTTAAGTAGACATCATTAGACAAAGGACTTATATTGTATATACATATATATTCACCTATGTTTAGAAGCAATTAAAGTTAGATCTGTTGTGTTCATATACCAAGCCTTGGCGTTGATATATTTATTAGTTAGAAAAGTTAACGTTACATATTTGAAAATAATAACGTAATAGTTGGATGCGACCCGAAACACGTGCCGAGGGGGGCCCTCCTTACGCGCCCCGTCGAATACAGTAATTTGATTTTAAAAAATACTTAGCATTTGGCAAGATCGTATGATCCTTCATTTACTGGTGGTATTATTGGGGCCCAAGATTGGCTGGCGTCGTCCCTGATGTATTTATTTCATAGCTAATAGTAAATACATCACCAACATTGTATACGTGATTTTTTTTTTACTTCTAAAATATGTATCATGTATTGAAAAGAAAACATATAGTGAGTAAATTAAAAAAAACAATTCATCGAACTCTGTTAGTTTTGTTAAGTGTGCCGTCATTTGTGTGAGAATCTGGGACAGATCAGTGGTGGATGACTTTTTTAAAAAAAAAAGACAGTGCAGATATCGTACAGTGCAGATATCATCGTTCAGTGCAGATATCGTACAGTGCAGATATCGTACAGTGCAGGTTAAAGTATTAAAGCCTGTGGGGGGCTTACTTTAAGCATTCCGTTAACAGTGAATAGTTGTTTGATAAGTTAAGTCGAAAAGTGTGTGGATTGCAGCAAAGTAAGCCCCCCACCCAGCAGCGTAGATATCGGCCGCCCAGGGCGGAAGACGATTTTGCCGCCCTCTCATTTAGGTATTTCAATTTAATCTATACATTTTTGTCGCCCCCCCCAAAAAAAAAATAATAAAAAGTGCCGCCCGGTGAGGACCGCACCCACCGCCCCCCCCCTAGGTACGCCACTGCCCCCACCCACCTCATTTTCGCCACTGTGTGTAAATCTCCACATGCCTAACTCATACGATCTTATACTGTACTGGGTTTTGTATTCATACTATTTGATATATTATATTTATATATATATATATATATATATATATATATATATATATATATATATATATATATATAGAGAGAGAGAGAGAGAGAGAGAGAGAGAGAGCTTAGCATGCTGGTGAAAATTTTTCACGATGTCAATTGACTTAACACAACTTATGCTCCACTCATTGCTTAACTTCTAGAAAAGTTAACTTCAAAAAATGAAAATAACTACAGTAACATTAACAGATCGATCGCGTTGGTGTGATTAACCTCCCCCCCCCCCCTTTTTTTGAGCCACGTGACCGGAAAATTATGTTCCCAACGTAGTGAAATACTGCCTGAAATGTTTGTTTTTGTTGCTTTTTTTAAAATTTTGTTTAATATAATGACACGTTGACTTACATAGATTTGACTTATCTCCCAAGTAGGCTAATTTAATTTCGAACCCACTTTCAGAATAGGATTTCCACTCATTATGAGTTCAGAGTCGCTGCTAGCTATTGTGGCGAGTTACATTTTTTTTTATAATCTGAAAAGTGCAAAAAACATTTAACAACGCTCTTTCGACGCCCCTTCCTTGCTCGGCACCTTTTGTTGGCCGCACAACCCACAGTAACCTTCCTACGCGACTGTTTGAGTGTTTACATTTTACTTGTATATCATTTTGAGCAAGTGAACGTACAATTTCTAGATTGTTAAACCAATGTTGTTATAGCTGTTTCATTGATTTAACAGAATATAAATTTTATTAATATTTAATGTAGGGGCCTACCAATTGAAGACCTTTTTTTTTCATCCAGGTGAATTATGAATGTGTCAATTTTTTTTTATGGTTTTTTCTTAGTCTTGTTTTTTTTTATATCTAGTTATGGTCAGATATTAGGGTTATTGTTTTGCTAAGTACCTGTACACGATTACATTTTAAAAGTACGTTAACTCGTACCTTGGGTAGGCCTACTTGCACTGTAAGTACTTGGAGCATCTAAGTCTGACTATAATGAGTAATGTTTGTGATTAGATTAATCGCATGATTGAATAGTCATGAAATACAACGCTCATGAGAGATAGATTTTAAAGTACATGATTAGAGAATAGTTTATCCTAAAAATTGTTTAGTCTAAATAAAGTTAGATTTTTAACTAAGATAGAGCGCTCCATAATGATAGATATATAGTTCAGTGATTCAAGATGTTACGGGAAATGACTTCAGCAGCCCATGACAACGAGATAAAAGGTGATTTTTAAAACCATCTATGATTGGACGAATGCGAGAATGTAGACCAATGATAAAACGTTTTAATAGAACTGTGGACGAAGCTGTTTAGATAGCAACGATACCGTTCAGTGTTGGGTCATTAGGATCTCTGCGAAGAAGAAAATACACTAAGCTTGTAAGTCTTTGTTATATTTATATTATTTTGATTTGTTTTTCGTTAGGTCATCGATTGATGATATTTAAATAAGTATGTTAACATTGTAACTAATAAAGGCTATGCGCGTACTATTAATTAGCCTTAGCCTAAACTAAGACTAAGAGTAGGTACTTTGATAAAAAATTCAAAATGTATATAACATGTCAAATCATACATAGATCAATAGAGCTCTAAAAATGCTTTAAAATGATACCTTGTTTAAGTATGTATGTCTTTTGGTTATTGAGATATTCAATTTCTTGTGCCGAAAAACAGGCCTTTTTTTACTATAGAAAAAGTCAAGAAAATTGTGGCCCGAATTTTGAGATTGGGCTACTAAAACTGACATAACTTTTGAACCATTTAAGCTAGCAGGCTCAAATTTTCACCACTGATAAATGATCCTATTTACTTATAAAATAAGGTCAATTAAACATATTTAAGTGATATTAGTCTATGCACTTAAAGAAAAACAAATACAAGTGCTATACAATTTTAGAAATGAAAAATACTGGAAAGCAGCAAAAACTAAATAAAAATGGTACAAGCCTACAATTTTCACCAAACATAAGTGGCTGCATGCATTTCATTTTGCAATGAAAAACAACTAAAATCATATTGGTTTAAAAATGACTAGCAAAAAAAATCATTATTATAAGGCAATATGATGAATAACTCAAAAAAAATTGCGGCCTGGGTTTTGAGATTGGGCTACTAAAACTGACACAACTTTTGAACCATTTAAGCTAGCAAGCTCAAATTTTCACCACTGATAAAGCATCCTATTGACTTTTAAAATAAGGTCAATTAAACATATTTAAGTGATATTAGTCTAGGCACTTAAAAAAAAACAAATACAAGTGCTATACAATTTTAGAAATGAAAAATACTTGAAAGCAGCAAAAACTAAGTAAAAATGATACAAGCCTACAATTTTCACCAAACATAAGTGGCTGCATGCATTTCATTTTGCAATGAAAATCAACTAAAATCATATTGGTTTAAAAAATGAATAACAAAAAAATCATTACTACAAGGCGAAAGGATAAAAATACTAAATTTACAAAGAAACATAGATTAAAAAATTCCAAGATGCATGCTTCAGTGCAAAAATAATTGTGCATATTTCATTGTTGAATGACAAAGCAAATTTTAAGAAATAATTAAGATTACTGCATGCAATTATACAAACAATAAATAGTCAATTTAAATTATGTATGTCATATTAAAAAAAGTTTTAACACTTGACAAAACTGAAATTTTTTGCCAAATAAAATCATGGATTTAAATAAAATGTATTTCATTCTTAAATGAAAAACCACTTCACACATGTGATAAGAAAAGATATGTGAAAGAGCCAAATTTACAAAGCAATAAAAGAGAATAAGTCACCAGTGAAAATTTTATATCATACGTTTCCCAGCAATTCATAAAAAAATTACATTGATACAGGTGTTTTTACAGCCTATGACTAAATCATTATTTAATGATAAAAGGAAATGATTAGAAAAAGATGCAAGGGCATTACATAGAATTAATTCAAGTTAAAAAAAAATTAAATCATTCAGAACAGCATCTGTTAAAATACTTTCTAAAGTTAGTTTTACATCTTCGGCATCCTCTTCATTTTCATGCATTTTCCAGTAAGCTATCCTGATTTTTTTCCCTGGAGATGCTGACTTCATGATAATCTTTCCTTGAAAAAGGGTATCTTGTCCATCCACATTCCAGATGTGCTGAAAGCGAGCGCCTTCAATTTTGTTAGGATTTGAATCCAAGAGATCTTTTACTTTATTTTTTTGATAGGCACTTAAAGCTAGAAAGATTTTCTGCTCCATCAAATTAGGGACATTTTGTTCGAGCAGAAACTTTATCTCCTTGCCTACTCTTGATCTGTGTACCATGTCTCTCTTCTGCCCTTTTTCTTTTAATCTGTCACAGATGGCCGCTTCCATTTGACCTTTTCTCTCTTTACTGATTGTCCTTATTGTAGCACCTCTTTGGATCGAAAATTTAACAATGGCATCCTGCTCATCTGTGGGCTTTGTGCTTAGCCATTCTAATGTTTTATTCACTTGAAATTTTGCCTTTCCATCCAGAAAAGAAATGCTGGCATTAGGGGCTCTTCGTGCTAGAGAGTCTATTATCCCCAATGTACGTTCAGCCCAAATGTTGTGGGCAGGAGCACTGGCTGCTTTGACCTTCAGTTCCTCTGTTGGATCTGCAAGATCGCCAAATAAATAGCGAGACATTTGTCTATTTAAAACATTTGACGTGGCAGTGGCCACTAGATTTATTATTTCATTGAGTTGGACAAAATTTGTATTGTCGACTATTAACAATGCAGACAACGTGTCATCTAAAATAAGAGGCCGTCCAAATGCATCAAATGTGGTGCTGATTAAATATTCTGGCTCAGCAGCAATTCTTTCAATGAAACTTACAGCTGTCTTAATTTGTTGTGCCTTAAATTAAAAATAAATTAAATTTTGAAATAACTAGAATATCAGTTTAATAAATAAGTATATTAAGTCTTGTCTATTTAAAAAAATAGATTTACCATATCAAGATGATTTCTTTGACATTCAGATCCATATACAATGGCCATCCATGGCCCAGTCACCATTTTCCCCCAAAGTCCCAGCACCTGAAGTTGAGCCATCAAGATGTCATTCTTCAAGTCTTCCAGTATTGCACTTCTCAAAGTAGTTGTATTGTTGCAATACTTTTCTAGGTACTGAATGAGCAACTGCTTATGTCTGTACACCACTCCAGATGAGTGAAACAGTATATGAAGCCTATTGCCCACATACCTAGGAAAAGTACTACATGGAAGTCCATTTTTCTTTAAGAAGGACTTGAAACCTGATGGGTCACCCTTGGCTTTGTATCTGAAAATTTAAATATATTATACATTGAATAGCATATAAAAATATGTAGAATTTATACTTAATTTACGTTTGTTTGGCTAAATAGTAAAATACTTACCTCAACTTTGAAATGGAGTAAAGAAGATTTGCTGCTTTACAGTCTGAACCATATGTCTTACTTGTGACTGCGTTCGTTTTGGTCAATTCTTTTCTGACTTCACTCGCTATTCCATCCAGTGGATGTAGATGACAGTGTAGCTCAAGCAGCTCAGTTTCAAGTACAACATTAAGTTGTGAAATAGCTGCATGATTAGCTGATGCTCTGTCAGTGAGGGTTGAAACAATTTTCCCACAGATTTGCCTTTTAACAGGGTCTTTATTGACAGAGTAAAAAACACTATATGTTTCAGCTAAGTCATCTAAAGTCTGCAAAATATGCTGAACGTAATCCTCTGCCTTACCTCCAGGTAGTTCTGCAATGCTAGCAGTCAAAATATTATTTTTTGTGCCAAAATGAATTTGGTTAATATGGCTACCTTTCAAAGAAGTAGCATCAAAAGCCAAAGTTGCACAGTCAGCCACAATCAAAGTATCAACAAGCTGAAGATCTGCAATAGCGCCCATTTCCCTGCTCATCTGAGCAATTGTTGATGCATTTGGCAGACTTTCAATTGTAACATTTGGACATAATGATGCACAAGCCGTTATAACCTTAGAAATAGAGTTTACTGGTACATTGCATTCAATGCAGCTGTAAATGATCAGCCGAATTTTAGAATGGAATTGCTTCTTGTTCTCTTTAGTAGACAAAACCTTCTTCAACTCTAATATTTCTTCGGTCAAAGACTCCATCTTTTTCTCCATGCTGTAGACAGTGTAGTCATGGCTCTCAATTTTGGTTTGTAGCGCTGCTGCATACATTTTACCGGTGGCAATTTCTTTTTCAATTTAGTGTTTTCCTTAAGAAGGAACTGACACTTCAAGTGTGACTTCTTCAAAGATTTATGAAGACTTGAGAGCACTTCTTCCAGTTGTTTTGTTTTCAACTGATACCTTGAAATTCTGGAGGTTTTTCTTTTAATTAAATCATTTACCCTCTTGACTTGGTAAGTTTTTTTTATTCTTATCCTTTCTCTCATTTCAAATCTTCGTTCGAAGTTTAATTTTCTATTCACAGCCAACAGTTCACTGTTAGTCTGTCTTTTATATTTGCATGACTGGCAGTCTCTTTCAATCCTGGTTTTAACAGGAGAAATGAAGGGAGGATGTTTAGGCTGTAATGATGGTAATGTATGTTTCCTTTCAGGAAACTTGAATTCAGAATCAAAGAACTCCACAATGTTATTCCAATTGTTATGGATATTTCTTTTATAGAGCTTTACTTGTTCATTAATTCTAGATACTTTACTTTTTACAGAAGTAATATGGCAATTACTTTCTGCCATTGTCACTACATGCTCAGCTGTTTTACTAACATTTTTTCCTAGTTGCAGGAAAATGTAGAAAATAAATCCATTTGTGAATTTGCTATCTTTATGAGACTCAAGAAGATTCTCCATGTCCTTTAAATTCTTCAACTTTAGAGTATTTGTATTTTCCATTTTCCTGAAAATAAAATAAAAGAAGTTAATGTTTTAAAAAGTTTCTGAAATAAATGTTTAACCTGAGTAAAAATCACTACTGTTATAAGGCTCCAATGAATATTTAAAAAAATTAAATTATAGCATAATTTTATTGATATATTAGACTTATTACTTATAGTAGTTTGACATAACACACAATATATTTCTACCAGATACTACTGTGGATAAAAATATTAGTGTTTTTATATTCAGAACACATACTAGATTAAAAAAAACGTAACTTTGTTAAAGGATGGCAGTTAAAAAATATTGATTTTGAAGGATTACTATGTATGGATTTAATGTTAAGATTAGCGCTGCCCGCGGTTGCCGTTATCGATAATAGGTAACTTTTATCGGCAAATAAGCGACTCGTCAAGAACACGGTTTTTTAATTTTTTGAGCAGTCAATCAACATAAAAATGATTAAATAAGATATTTAGAATATATTAACAGTTGATCGATCAATAAAAACATTGGGTCGCGACCTAATTAAAAAATAAAAGCAAAATTTATCTTACCTTATTTTGAAATGTTGATTCCTCAAAACGAAGATGGCGTAGTTAACAAAAAAATTCACACAGATTAACTTAAGGATAAGTTCTTTTAAAATTATGGCAAAGTAAAAATAAAATAATGAGTAAATTAAAGCGTTTCAGAAAATCACAGTACCACTGGTTCTAACTGTTGCCAAACATGGCTTATGTAGCATACGGAGATTTTCAAGGCTATTTCCGGGTCGTTTGGGCACGGATATCATAGTACCTACTAAGAGTAGTCACTAGCCAGAGCTGTCCAAATATTGGGACTCTTTTCCGCCTATCGACATTTTTAATGTTAGCATTTTTAGACATAGTAAAAGTGATTATAACAATCAACACCTTAATTCAATTGAAAAGCTTGAATACGCCACTTAAAAAATATATTTATAATAATTGACTTTTGGTGTTAATTCTTTAATTAATGATTAATTAAAGATCAATAAAGAATTAAAGACAATATATATTATATATTTATGCAAGAAGCGTTTTTAGTCAAGATGCATTTATCATTATGAGCAATTTAAGAAAAATAACATCAAATATTACATTTTTAGTAGACTCCTGTTATTGGCTCTCTTGCTTGCTTAATTAATCGGACAGGCTACGCTTACGTCAAGACGTAATTCGTATTTTTTTTTTCCGGCTTACGTCAATAGATATTTCTCCACACCCTAACACTGTCCCTAACCCTAACCTTATCCCTAACCCTAACCCCTAACCCTTTTTGTTTACGCAGTGGCAGCGGTAACATCAAGACGTAATTCGTATTTTTTTTTTCGGCTTACGTCAATAGATATAATAATAGAAGGCGCTTGACGTAAGCGTAGCCACTTCGTTAATTAATTGCTTTAACTTCCTGAGGAACAAAAAAGGGACTCTGCATTAGCTCTTCATTACACATAGTTTAAAAAGCGTTTATCAGCTCCCAGAATGTTATTTAAGTGTATGTAAACATTTTGTACTGCAGTATTATATTTTATTTTTGTATGTGCAGCAGAGGAAAAATACTTCAGCTTGAATTATTTGTGCATGCATAGTTTTTAACAAATCATCATGGAACAACAAAAATGACCAAATATTACTCCTTCCCCATTATAAATTGCATAACAAAATTTAGGACCTTACTCTAATTATATATCAGAAACCACCCAGTTAACCTTCTCTTTGAAGAAAATGTTTAAATTTAGTTACTTACATTATACAAACAAAAAAACATAAAATTTCTGTTTAATAACATACAACTACAACTATCTCTACATATATTTTGGATTTGGACAAACCAGATCCCATCTTCCATCAAATATCCTTAATTGGATCATTCTCAGTGTCTCATCTGTTTAAATAATAAGAATAATGCTTCAAATACAAGTATTACAACTATTTCCCACTGTTATACAATGATAAAAGAGGTGTGACCAGTGGAACAAGCTTTGTAAGTCCAGTCCAGATAATGTGTTCATTTATGTTTAGTTGTTAGTTGGAGTTACCGTAAGTGTTTATAAAGATGAAGATATTAGTTATTTGATGATTATTGTGATTACAATGAAGATAAAGGAGAGTAGTTTATAAGAATCATGTTAAAGAGAAAATATTTGAATAACTTTATTTTCAAAGGGAGAATGAGCAGTTTGATATTTTGAGTTGAGTGAAATAAGAAGAAAGTTAGATTTTTTATTGAGAAGTTACAAAGCTTGTTCCACTGGTCACACCTTTCTACCATACTCTGTATCAATATCATGTTTACAATTCATAAACACAACACCCATTGAGTTGATACAATACACACCCATGACAGAATTTATTATGTAGGCCTAATCTATTTTTTTTTATTTCTGCTAACTTTTTAATCTTGTTTGTATGTTTATTTAAATGTATATAAGAAAATTATGGAATGTAGACCTACATCTAATATTACAGGGCAATCAATATATTTCTTTTTAATGCCATTTTTTTCTTACACTGCATTTCTAAGGAACATGTCCCCAGCATAAATTAATACCTTACTATACATCTAATTATTTCTTAGATATGCTAATACATTAAAGTAAGAATATTTAGATGAGTTTCATACTTGCATATGGAAAAAAAAATGTGATATAACCCTATTCCAATATGATGAAATTAAAGATGAACAGAGATATTTGTATTATTTGTAATAACATGAGTAATAATTTAATGCTTCCATTACTTATTGATTTCATTTAAATGGTTTCATTTTTTAAATTATAAATTACAACATGCCCACTATTTATTTTGATATTATTACAGAGTAATGGCTACTGAAGTAAGACAAATAGTACGACATCAGCCTACTGACTGGTTTACTGAAGTATATTCACAGTCAACTAATGCTGAGCGACAGAGATCTGCATCTCATCAAGTAATCCCAGAATCTCATTTTTTTAAAGGAAAATTTAATTCTAAAAACTTTTTTTTAAACATAGATTTTCTAAAATAAATTTATGTTCAAATATATGTACTCAGGTTCGCCAAGAATCTCGCTTTCTAAGAAATGAAACTGATGTTCAAACCAAGTGGGATCAGTATTCAAATGATGTTAGACTAGCTGACAGAGTTGATCACATTAGGAAATGGAAAGAAATTCTTGAAAGAACGCTAGGACAGTTGGATCAGGAAATAGCAGATCTTTCAGAAGCTAAAGAGTTAACAGAGCAAGCTTTAGAAGCTAAAAATCTGCCTACTGATGTCAACATTGAATGCCTGACTTTACGTGAAGGTCGAAGAAATATTGATGTAGTGCAAGATGAACCAGAAAATCAGCTACATAAGGTAAACTATAATTTGTAGAAACTAATTATTTTCTTTTAAATGTTTAGATATTAAAAAGACAAAAAGCACTTAAAATTGCTTATTTATATTGCCTGCAAGATCAACATTTTCATCTACTAAATTTCTAATTTTCAAAAATTATGTTGAAACTTACAGGAAGCAGAAGTCATAGATGGTATTAAAAAGATTCTCCAGCAAAGGATAGCTGATTCCTTTGAGCAGCTCTGCCTTCTGCAGGAAGCACGACAACAAGTCCAGGCAGATCTTCAAGATAAAAATATTGCACTTGGAATTGACATTGATCAGTATAACCTGTCAGACAGATCACCTAATATAAGTTTTAAACCCGACCCTCTGCGTGTACCTAAAGGGTAAAATTAAATTTATATTTGTTGCTCTAAATTTGTAGTCATATTTCAGGTACAGATAGAGCCAGATTTAAGGGTGTGCGCTCAGAGATCCAATTATTTAGAGGCCCATAAGTGCCTGATTTCAAACCCTTAGATAAGTCTCTCTTGTTCTAAACGGTCCAATATTTCCTTCTTCACCCAGGGCCTCAACTGACATAAGTCCCCCCATGCCCCCACCTTATACTGGATACTTTCCGAGAAATGCAATAGCTGATTTAGTTTTTCACAATTAAACACAAACTATGGGGGTACATGAATATAATTATAGAATATTCATTTATAATTAGGCTATGTACGAATAGATAAAGTGGAACTATGTTGAATGGAAAAACAATATCATAACATGGTGTTTGACTGTATTTACGATCATGAAAATAAAATCATCAGGTCACTAACAGTAACACTAATTATACCCTAGATTTCAAAATTACACATTTAAGTTCATTTGAAGGCTTTCTTAAAGTTATAATACAATTTTGTGTTTCTTGAATTTAACATATTGTGTTTATAGTAACCGTATAAAAGTAATTGTTAATGTAATCATATTTTTTTCCTCCATTTAATAGGAGCACTACTCCACAGCAATGGGAAGATTTTAGTAGATACAATAAGGAAAGAGCTGATGCTGAAATGAAATCCGCAAACAGACTTCGGGAGCAAATACATCACACTCTGCAGCAGACTGCAAATGATTTAGAAGCACAGAAACAGGCTACAGAGTATGCTTTCAGAAAGAGAATTCACGAGTTTGAACGTGCAAAGGATGAACTGGAATGGCAGAAAAAGAATGTACGTTTAATCTTTATACTTTTTTTGTTTCACAGTGAGAGTCAGTGCAATCATACATATTTTTTATCCCTATTAACATCTTAATTAATTAATATACTGTAGTACTTGTAATTTTATTTTTTATTTACACAGTACATTGTCATTTTGAAACATAAAGATATGCTTAGCAAAAAGGCATTAAACATACTATTATATATAACAACAGAACAATAATTGTACTTTTTACATTATAAGGAATGTGGCTTACTCTGTTGTTGTGTGTTTTCATAAGTACTTTAATTTATGAAAACATTTTGTATATTCTTAGCAAATTTTTTATTTTTCATTCACTTTATCTGATAAATGGATTGTTTTTATTTTAATTAAGACCGAAGAAGAAATTGCAGAGCTTGAAAATGATATCAGAGGAATAGAAGAAGCTATTAGGAACAAAATCCGTCCAACCAAAAAGGCTGAAACAAGGTTGGAAAACAGGACCTACCGCCCCAATGTTGAGCTGTGTCGTGATGCTGCCCAATATGGCCTTGTTGATGAAGTGAAACAGTTGTATGCTAGCAAACATGCATTGGAGGAAAAACTTAAACAATCTCAGTAAGTTAAAAAAAACATTTAGCAAAGAAATATTTAATATAAACCTTTTTTATGTTGTTTTGACAGTTCAACTCAGAAATATTATATATATTGCTCTTTTATGATTTCAGACATGCTTTGGATAGTCTGCAAAAGACTTTACATCGTCTAAATGATGATATTGCATTGAAAAATCAGTCTCTTCGTCTGGATAACCAATGCCTTGGTATTCGCCAAAAGCTGAATCCATCACCTACTTCACAAATTGAGCACAATTTGACTCTAACTGGAATTGAAAGAATGAAGTCAGCCATCCTTGCTTAAATAGCAAGAAATAGAAGAAATTTTTTTTTTATTATTTACTTTATTGTTGCACTTATTAAGTTTTCAAGGTAAAAACCATATCTTTGAGTTTTTTTTTCCTAACAAAGATAAGACAGTACTAGAGATAGTTTTATATAATGAATTCTTCACAAACACACCATACAATTTTAGAGCACAAATCCTTTAAATATATACATATTCATTTATATTTTTACCTTGAAAAATTAACAGTAATTGTGGGTCTAAGTATTAGGATTCAAATTTGTTGCTTACTTACTCATTTTTAAAAATTGCATTAGTAAGATTGTTACCTAATATGAAAGAATTTACTATGTGATATTTTTAGAATGTTTTGAACCCCTTGTCACATTTTTATTTTTCTGTACAGACTATATCTGTGTCACTCAATGTCTTTGAATGTTGTTTTATTCTTATATGTGAGCCTCTATGGTTCAATACTGTTTACTTAATATTTCAGATCTTATTGGTATTGTTTTGAAAATATACTTTTTCACTTCTCCAGCTTTTTGCTGTGACTATATAAAATTTTTCATCAGTATTACTATCTTTATATTTATGATATGTCTATAATTTAGATTTATGTGCTAATCATGCATTTTTTTTATGCCATTGTGTATATGTGTGGATTTAAACTTGATAAAATTGTACACTAGATTTTTTTAATATTCAATTTATAAATCTATCAGAATTATTGTGGTTTCAAAAGCTATCATTTTTACTTAACATTTCCAATTGCTCTCAGATTGTCATTAAGAATATACATAAGGAACAAACCATGTTACTTTGCACTGAAATGTTTTTAAAAATTTAGTTAGCATATCTAGATTTATTTTTTCTTTCTAAGTGATGTTTTGTGTGTGTGTGTTTTCCCGATTTCTTTTTTTATCAATTTTAAATATGCCAGAACAAATACATCTACCGTCTAATTTTTCTTACGCTTCTGTATTTTATTATTTAATCTTAAATAAATTGCTAGATATAAAGTTCTCAATACAATTCGTATTATAATGTGGACTTTTTCTATTATGTAGCTGAAAAATGGTACATTATTATTATTATTATTACATATAAACATATTTTTAGAATTACATAACTAGTTTAAATGATCGGTATCTAGCTAATTAGCCTTAAAGTCTCATTACCTGTCATCTATGTACTGACTTATATTGTTGATTCTACACTTTTCACTTGTAACTCATCCTTTCTTCCTGCAGAATTACTTTTTTAAATATCCGTTTTTTTTTTAAATGGACAATAAAGTTTATTTATTACTAGATTAATCTGAAAGAAAAAGATATATAAACCAAACAAATAATTCATGACTTAACATTTTTTTTTCGCATGTAGCCTTTAAATATGGATTCCCATAGGAAGTTGTGGCAAACACCATTTGTAGAAAAGTTTCATGTCACTGTTGCACACTAACCATGTTAACAGGGAACTTAACTAAATGTTATGTCTTCACTCTTTAATTGTAATTTTTGTATGGTCTATATGTTTAGAATCGAGGCCTCCTCAATAATCCAATTCATTCAACTTACCTCTCAACAAAAAAAAAGAAATTGATTTTGCATTTAGACAAATGAGTTTCAAAACTTTTAAATTTGTTTTTTGCGGAGACATATTTTTTAAAATTTAAAATAAGTTGTGTTGGTTTCTTTGGAGGCTTATTTTTTGTTCAATCAAAAAAATTTGATAACTATATAGACATAGAGAACATTGATACATAATTATTTTTATTACTAACATGGTCCTATTATGAAAAGTAAAATGTGTTTACATAAATGTAAAAAATAAACATATTAAAACTATTTTTTTTTTTAAAAATCAGAATTGTATTGATTGTAGTCTAATTTAAATATAGTTTTAAATATAAGAAGTTTGAAAGAAGAAAAATTAATTCACTTGCATCTTGCGGCCCTTTATTAGGGATTAAGTGAAAAAGAAGGAAAAGAAAAATCTTTCAAAATCAGTGATAGGGCATTTGAAAGAGTAGAAAACTTTAAATACCTGGATTTAACCATAAGTGAGAAAAATGGTATAATGATAGAGATCAAAAACAGAATAGAAGTAGGGAACAGAATATATTATACACTGCTTAAAATACTGAAAAACAGACAGATCTCCAGAAAACTTAAAAAACCATATAGGCCTACAAGACAATGATCCGACCAGCAATAACATATGGTAGCGAAACATGGACCATCAGCAAACAAGCAGAAAATATGCTAAACACTTGGGAAAGGAAAATATTTAGGAAAATATATTGGTCAGTAAAGGACAATAACGAGTGGAGAACTAGAACCAATTCAGAGCTGTATGAAGAACCAAATATAACAGCTGAAATTAAAATGAATAGGTTGAGGTGGGTAGGGCACATAGTAAGAGTGGAAAACAACAGAGGTCCAAAAGCAATTTATAAAGCAACACCCAATGAGAAAAGGCCTAAAGGCAGGCCGAGAAGCAGATGGTTGGAGGAAGTGGAGAAATACTTAAAGGTATCAGGAAAAGTGGAGAAGAGTAGTGTGGCAGGCCAGGGCCCTAAATGGGCTGTAGAGCAAAAAGAAGAATCTTGTTTCTATACCAGGTGTAGGAAACCACCGCCTTACAGGCCTAATGCAGCCTTCTAAAATATATTTACAGTCTTCATAAGAGCAGCAAGAAATCGTGTTATGCTGCCTTTGTTTAATTAAACTTGTGCATAAAGATGCACCATAAATCACTCACAGCGGCAATATTTTTTTTTCAAGAATCACCACAAACCTCACTTTGTCAGGCTATCTGCAAATAAGCACGATAGCCATTAATAAGAGAAACTAAATTCACGCCTCTTGATTTCTTTCTTTTTGAGACTGCTTTTAAATATACATAGGTTGCATACATTTATGGTTTTTATGGAGACCGTCTTAAAAATCATTTATTTAGGCCTATAACTTATCGATTTTTTTTCGGGGGAGTGGGGAAAGGGGCTAAAGTGTAACGGTGAATGGTAAAAATCTTGATTCAATTATCAGACCTTGTAATCTCCAGCGACCTACGATTGTTATTGAATTCATCTGAACTCTGTCCTTTGCACTCGCTATGTGTCTCTCCCTCATCTCCTCAGGCACGTGTGTGCCTCTCTCTTATATGTCCGCTTCTCAGTGTTCTCTCTATGTGTGCGTTTGTTCCTCTCTGGTACTCATCTGATCCCATGTTCTCTATATATTTGTGCGTGTGTCTCTCAGGCACTTCGTTTAACTGAGTTTGTAAACTACGTCTCCAATTTCATGAAACCACGTGACTACATGCGTCCTTTTTTTTTTTAGAACGTTTACAAAAAAAAAAAACAAACAACAACTCTAGATTGATCCGAGCAGCTTTGCATTATATTCTGGCTCTGTCAACCTTCTCTGTGAGCGTTTGTCCCTCTCAGGTACTCGTCTGGCTATGTCAGGGGCGCCGAGAGCCAACAAGGGGCCCCAGGGCTAAACATAATTGCGGGCCCCTTAATAAACAATGAGTCGTGAAAAAATTTACAGCATGATCCCGTTTATAGACAGACCAGTCCAGCTAATGGAGTCATCAGTTTCCCTGCAAAAACTTAAGGTGGAGGTAATTGTGAGGGTATGCGTATGCGACGAGTGACATTATTTCATCACTCATATCATGGCGATTGGTGAACGACCGGAAAAACAATGTGCGGGTATTGTATACACGTGTAGCCTATGTGTTGTCCAAAAGTCACGATTTCAGCATTATCTCTGAAAGCATGGGGGTGAGGAATGGAGTAGAGTTATTATAAATATAATGTATTTTAAAACTGTTGAGATGAAACGAAAAAAAAAATAAATACTAAGTTACATTTTGATAAGGTTTGTTGTGATATGGATAAAGCTACAAAAACTCGCATAACACAGTATTCCAGTCCCTATATATAAGTAAATGAGGATGTAAATTGATCGTGTCATGGATAGGGTTCGAAGTCGCGTAACGTTACGCGTAAGTTACCGTAAATTACGCGTAATTTACGGTAACGTAATTTTGGAAAATTACGCGTAAATTACGCGTAAATTACGGTAATTTAAAAAATGCATATTTGACGGCCATTTTTAATTGCTTCTGTCGCAATTTGTTGTGTAACAGCGGCGATTAATTAATTTCAGTGATTAGGAGTACCATCTACATCCGGCCACAAGCCTAAACCGGAAGTATTCGTTTGGTAAAACAGCGTAAACCGTACAGTATATTGTTTGTTTTAATCGTTTCAGTAAACATAATAAAATAAATATTTTCAATAAGGAAGCCAAAGTCTGGTTAAAAATAAGACAAAATCATAAAAATTTTCTACACAATGCCGCCATGAGCTGTATGGCAAGCGGCCGCAAGCCAAACGGGGAGGTTATAAAACCCTAAAATCCAAAAAAAAAAAAAATAATAATTTTTAAACACTATCTATATATGTTCCAAATGTCATGAAACGTATAGAAAACATTTTCCCCTGACATGAAATTTTTTTATTGTAATCTGGAAAAACCCAATTTTTTTAAAACATTATCTATAATAATATATGTTCCAAATGTCATGAAACGTATAGAAAACATTTTACTGTGTTTAGTGCTTCCGTCGATCGCGTCGGCCGCATTACGCTGCGTATTGCATCCACGTCGTCTGTATTTCGCTGCGGATTGCACCAGCGTTGATCGCGTGTGCCGTCTTTAGCTGAGTTCGGCAACCGCGGCGGCCGTATTTCGCGCCGCATTGCACCCGTCCCGCGTCGACTGTATTAGCCAAAGATGACCGCCGCTGATGCAGTCAGTACACGACGAAATACGTGGACGACGGGACAAATTAGTATGACCGGTAAATTACAAGTAAAAACATTTGAAAACATTATTAAAAATACACCTGCTAGCAATCAGTGAGCGTGAGCAACAAAAGGAATATACATTTTCAAGTAATTGGGCATTAATGACACGCGTAATTTTGGCGTAAATTACGCGCGCTAATCTTACGCGTAATTTTCGAACCCTAACCAGTCAATACACGACGAAAAATGTGGCCGATGCGGACGACGGGCAAATTAGTATGACCGGTAAATTACAAGTAAAAACCTTTGAAAACATTATTAAAAATACACCTACTAGCAATCAGTGAGCGTGAGCAACAAAAGGAACATAAATTTTCAAGTAATTGGGAATTAATGGTACGCGTAATTTAGGCGTAACTTACGCGTAACTTACGCGTAAATTACGCGTAATTTACGCGTAAATTACGTGCGCCAATCTTACGCGTAATTTTCGAACCCTAGTCATGGAACTAAGAGGTAGAGCACATATAGATATAGAAGATATAGAAGTAACATAAGAAGTTATATACAAACAACAAACACCTATTATTCTCATTTTGTTTTTCCACACCGTTTTCAGGAACGAAATGTAGTCTCATGTAGGCCTAAGTAAGGTGTGTGTTTTGAAGTTCCGCTATTTGGATTATACTAGGAAAACACAGTCTAAATAAATAATGAAACACATTTGGGTGAGTGGTAAGATGGAAGGAGGGGAGGGGGGGAGGGGTCCAGTGACAGTGGAGTGGTTAATGTGTATCTATTGAAGCGGGGGGGGGGGAGGGGGCTGTATAAATGAACTGGTTCGCCAACAATGTATACAAAGGGAGGGATACTGAACAAATAATTATTGGCAAATTTTCACTCACTTAAAAATGGCTTACTTGTCTTCTTGATTACCATTTTAAGGCAGTACTTCTCAACTGTGATCTCCGGTGTTATGCTAGTAGTATTGTAAAAAAAAATCTCACTTTCTTAAAGGCCTGTAGCGTGCGGGGGTGGGGGGCAGGGTCCCCCCCCCGCCGCATTTTGTCTGGCCCCCCTCTGCTTATTTGCTCTACTTAGTAAAGTATATTACCTGCCCCCCACCCTGCTATTGCCTGGCCCCTGCTGTAGAATGCCAAGCCCCTGCTGTAGAATTTTCACGCTACGGGGCCGCTTTCTTAATAGTTGCAAGGTATAAAGGCCTGACTTAAAAAAAAAGAAGTCAATTTTAAAGAAAAAGGAAATATGTTTCTAGAAAATACTATTTTTTTCTGTACTTCAGAGTTAAATAATTCTAGTAAAAAGAAACATCATTAGTCCTACATGAATTTCTCTTACCAGCCTTCATTACTTTAATGACAAATTGGCCGTACCAAGATCAGAAATATGAGATAATAAAAAACAATCAATTTAAGTCTTTTCCGTTTCGGACAAAGGACATTTTAGAGCATTTTCGCCGAACGAAATCCGTATTTTTTTCCGTGTTTGGATAAATAGAGAGGGAAGTAATCATGTTGAATAACTGTTATAAAAATAAATAATGATTACGCCCCTTTGATTAGCTTTTATTATTTATATTTAAAATATAAGCAAAAACGGTACCTAGGAAAGTCTTTTTTTTTCGGCCCTGAGTGTCAGATCGCGAAATGGACTTTTGATGTACACTTGGCAGGCCAAGACCTAAAAAATGATATATACATCATGGGTCTAGGACTTATGGTTGCTGAGATCTAGGGCGCTCCTTTGTTAATATTGCTTATATAGTAAAAAACGGTACTTTACAAGCCCCCTTTTACGGCCCTCAGAGGTCAGATCGCGAAACGGACAAAAGTCATTTCTTGGCAGGCCAAGACCTACAAAATGATATATACATCATGGGTCTAGGACTTATGGTTGTTGAGATCTAGGGTGATGACGGACAGACAGACAGACAAAACGGGGACAAAATAGGCAAACGTAAACGACAGTTTAGCGATTAGCGAAAAAGAGCAGATTCATGGCCGGCTAGGCCTATATAGCACCCCATCCTCTCCCCCCACCCAAAACACACACACACTTCACGCGCGGTGCCCTGAGATGGCTGGCGACAACACCTGAGGCTTTCATCCGTATTTACAGATTGATACTGAAGCCAACACAATGAGCCCTCGGGCTAACCCTTGTATGTTTTAGTCTCTTGCGGTGACTAATATCACCCACTCATAAGGTTGAAATTAATGAAATTATTCATGATCAAATAATGCTTAGTATGTGGCCCCATATATTCAAGCTGCCATCATGCAAGAGCTTCCACATTGGAGACCAAAATAATGAACAGAAAAATGTTAAAAAATTAAGTGATAATGACATTGAATCAAAGTCAGATAACTGAGATGTCATAAAGTAAAGGACCTAATGTAAAACATGTTTTTTTAATTATTGTATTTCTTTTCATGGCATATAGATAGTGCAGTGCACACATTCCATGTAAATAATAAGGCAACTCTGTTTTCAGCTTTATTTCTTTAGCAAGTATTTCGCTTCTGACTTGATTATCGCACCTTAACATATGGGCCATAGATAACTATGAAGACACCGTTATCGGCCCAGCCCCCAGCGATCCGAAGTCACACGTTTCTGTTAAAAGAGTTTCATTTTTTATCAAAGCCTTCTTCAGCTTAAAGAAACTACAAAATATAAGTATCAAAATGGCTGATCAGCTAGTACTTGTTGCAGAAAAATGTATACAATTGTTTCCCTCGTCGGAATTTAAAGGATTATAGCATTTATGTTTTCAAATTGTTCTTCGGTTAATTTTAGCTAATCTCATAAATAACAAGCCATGGATAGCAACGGCGTAAGCGACGAAAATGTGCAGATGATACTCGCCATGGGTTTTCCTTCAGAATCTGAAGTTCGTAGAGCCTTGCGCATGGCCAAAAATGATCCAAGTGATGCTGTTGCTATATTAACAAACGAACCACCGTCTTCTTATGATGTAGTTGAGGATATGGATGTAGACTTGAAAGAAGGTACTGTTTCATCCAGTAGGACCTATGGGCCTCAACTACCACCATCATATGAAGAGGTGTGTCATGATATAGTAGGTTGAATTAATGTAACAATTGCTAGAAATTTAAGATAAGAAAAATGCCATAATTATCAGAAGTTACTGGAAATATTAACATTCTATAATCTTTTAGCATCGGCATGGTTTAGTGTAGAAAAAAAATAAATAAAAAATCTTGCCAAACATAATTATTTGATCAGAAAAAAGTTAAAATTTGACAATTTCCTTCATGGACTCTTGACTCGAGTATAGACAGTATTAAGTATACTATTATAAAATTATTAGTATATTCACATTGTCATCGATATTACTAGTTACTAGCTGTGCCCTGCAAAATTTTTGCTTAGAGATAGACCATAGTTCAACTTTGAGGTTCTCGTGAATAGGTCAATATAATTATCTGGTCTATTTATTTTATATTACGAACTAAAGTGAGAACTTATTAGTTTTATTTTTCTTTTTATTTTACTATGATTGTTTTCCTTAGATTTTTAAACTATATCTGTTGTAAAAAAAGAAGACAGCTATAATGGTAATATTTTAGACTTAAATGTCTCATATTTAAAAACACAAACTATTTAAAACTAGATTTTAAAAAAACATTTATCGAATCGAGACGCAGGCAAAAAGCCATTAATATTGAAACAGGAAACAGTATTCTTACTTTCAGTCTAAAGCAGGCGTGAGACAGAAAATATTTATATTATATAGATGCTTATAATCAAATTAGTATTATTTGTGACATTATGCAGCTTAACTAAATAACTTGATTAAATAACCAAGGATCATTTCGTATGATTAATAAAAAATAAAAACCAAATAAATGGAATTATATTCTATAGTCAGTAAAGTAAAAAACAATTTTATAGCTCATTTACCAAAAAAAAAAAAAGTGAAGTTCCCTTAGTCCTTGAGGGTCATCGGGGCAGATGAAGTGTAGAATTCATCTTTTTTCTATAGCTATGGCATGTTAAGGGGTTCTTAGGTTAGCTACCCCCCCCCTCCCAGACGGCTTAACTTTCCTAACTAATGTCAGGTATCCATTTAAAGCTGGTTGAACTTAAGGAAACTGCTAACCAACCTTCATCAGGAAATAGGGAAATTCCCTTGGTTTTCACCAAGGATCAAACCTAGGGCCCTCAAGTCAACAGTCAAGCCCTCCACACCGCTCTATCATCCGCCGCCATCCCCTCACTTACAATACTTATTCAGTTAGTGTTATGCAGTTTCTGTCTATAATACTTTACAAATCTTATATTAAAAATATTTATAGTGATTAAGAATTATTTGAAAACAATAATATAAGTATTATTTCATAAAAATGTATAAGATGTAAAAAATCGGGTGTTCTCCTAGATGATTCATTGTTATAATTTGAGCTAGTTCTAATCAAAATAGTTTTTTTTTAAACTTCTGGCATCTGAGTAAATATTGACAGTCTTACTCTTTTGTAGCATGTTTTTTTCAACCTACAAATGAATGGCTAGACATAAATTTATTTAAATTGTAATGGACCTTGTTTATTTTTTCATTTGACAAATGAAAGGAGAAAAAATAAATAGATGCTTCATAGCAATTAACTCAATGCTTTAATTTTTAGACAAAAAAAATTCATCACAGTCTTACGATAGATGAATTTCTAAAGAAAAAAATAACCAAAGAAGTTAATTATGTAAAAAAAATGATTTGTAGATCAAGCAAGCCATACATGACTAGTTAATTAGTATGTTGTTACTGATGAAATATATCAAACTCCAAATAGAAGAAAAAAATAATATTAAGCTTATAATTACTAATTATTTAACTGTTCTAAATAGTGGCATGCTTTATTCTTCTTTCTTAATTTGAACTTTCTCCCATTTACCACTTTAGTTT
This sequence comes from Bulinus truncatus, assembly GCA_021962125.1. NCBI lineage: Eukaryota > Metazoa > Mollusca > Gastropoda > Planorbidae > Bulinus > Bulinus truncatus. The sequence continues at coordinate 589,700 of JAGDYQ010000197.1, read as the reverse complement.
GTCAGATTTTATGATTCAAAATATTTCTTATTAATCAAGGATTCCATTTAAATTGTGTAACGATCAAAAGATTTAAAAAAAAATAGGGTTGCCTGATGACATATTAAGTATGAATTATTTCTTTGGTTACATTAACAAAAAAATAATTATTTTGAAAACACTTTTGTTTTAGAATGACCAATCCATAAATGAAGGTGGTACAATGGATGAGTCTAACAATATGGAGTTCCCTGTAACAAATCTCTATGAACTAGAAGGGCGTGTTTTCACTGAGATGTGGAATATACCTTTTAAGCGAGAAGAATCACTGGGAAAATGTCTGATTGCTTCTACGCGTTTGATGGAAGCAGGTAAGTTTTCAACCTTTGTGAATTAGAACAAAAAGCTACATATCCTATAGTTTGGATTTAGAATCTTCCTCAATGGCGACTTAAGCTTAAGATACCCGAGATTTTTTGCAACTCAAGGAAATATATATATTCATATAGTGAAAAATATCTATGTTTAATATCCATTCAAAAGGTCTGGCAGAAAGTGATGAGCACTGTAAGCGGTTTATAGATCGGTGCATGCCTGAAGCTTTTACTAAGGTATCCTTTAAGATTTTTTGAACATCTTGTTAATATTACATATTATCGTGATTTAGTGTTTATATTTTTACATGTTATGGTTATAAATATTTTAATGAAATATATGTTTCACAGTTGTTAACATCCAATGCTGTTCATAAATGGGGCATTGAAATTCAGGAAGGTATTTTCAACATGTTGAGTTTGCTTATTGAGCTAGTTGTTGTATCTCTTAAACAGCCAAGTATTTATCCAGTTTTAATGGACTGTCTTAAACTGGTGAGTGGTATTCTTTAACAGAAAGTTGTATAATTAGATAATGGACTGTCTTAAAATGGTGAGTGGTATTCTTGTACAGAAACTTGTATTATTAGATAATGGACTGTGTATTACTCTGAATAAAAGCTAATAACTTTTGTTTTGATGAATTTCTTTTAAATTTACTTAATTAGATTATTATTCTCTTCATGATGTTAATGTTTCTTCATTTTAAATTAGGCATTTAATCCAGACACAGAATTTCAACTGAAAAATAAAAATAAAAGAAGAGAAGATCGATCTGAAAATAATGATTTAGGAGCAGTTATTTCTCACAAATCTTTATCGGTAAGACATATATAATAGTTTCACTTTTTCAAAATGAATTGCATTGTGCTACACAATCGTTTTACTTTTTATATACTCCTTTTTATGCATTTAAAAAAAATATTATCATTTTCAATGCCAAATTATATAACTCTTTTCACATTAATTAAATTGTTACTTAATTTTTAATTACAACATGTTTTTATTTAATGATGATAATTTAACAAAATTATTCATGTATCTATTTTATGTTCATTTTTGAAAATATATATTAATTGTTTTATTTCATTGCTGTCATTGTGAAATTCATGTTTAAGTATATCTGTAATTGAAAGCAATTTTGTCATAGTTTTAATTGATGGTTTATTATTTTTGTAGACACAGAGTCCATTTTGCTGGCTGTCTGATCTTATAAGTCTGGTAAGATGAGGTTTATTAATAATTTTTATAACTTATATTGTATAGAAATACACCAGAATTTTGTTCTTTAGACGCTTTTTTAAATTTATTTTTACCATGTTTTTTCTTTAGTTTGCAAACTTGGGAGGATTTGAATTAGTGAAAAAGCATTTAGACTCTGAAGATGTTGATATATTGGTAAGTTTTTCAATATTAATATAAATTAAAATATACTGAACTGTTAGCATTTTATTTTTATTGATCCATTATATTGTTTTTTCCTCATTTAATTTATAATTAAAAAAAAAAATTAACACACTCTTCTTAAATTTTTTCTAGAACATGTCATTGCTGCTAAGGCCCTTTGGTGCTTGTGCTGGTTTTTTAAGTCAGGTTACTATGGATACAATGCTTCGGCCCGGCATGGAAAAAGCAGTTAAAACAATACAAGCCTTAGAAGAGAAAGATTTTAAAGATAAAGTAATTCTACATTTAAGATATTTTCTTCTTTGTATTCAGAGAACATAAAACTCGAAATTTTTATGTCTAATTATCTTAAACATATAAAAAAAAATATGTTGCATTGCTCAAAACATATATCTTGGCTTCAACTGAAAAGCAATTTTCGGCAAACTTTTGTTGTTAAAAATTTTGTAACTTTAATGAAATAATGAAAGTTAAATCATATTTTAAAATTACATAGGCATATACATGACTTTTGGTATAGAAGTATCATTGTTAGTACAGTTATTTATTAATTATTAATGATATTTTCTTTCTTTTTTTTTTTTATAGAAAATTGGCAGTGTATCAGATCTTCTGAGTTCTATGAAACTTCTCTGCCTACAGATGTGGCGTGAGGATGTGGATAAACTGGATGATCTTCGTTTAGCTGTGACTTTACGAATGCTCAAATCACCACACTTCAACGCCAAAATGAATGCTTTAAAAGAGGTTTTTTTTTTTTTTTAATTTCCCTATTTAAATTTAGAAGTTAACTATTTATTATTTTCATGTAAACGTTTTATCTAAAAATACAATATTTATTTAATTACACTGGCAGAACACTGTAAAAGTTTTATGATGTAGACAATCATATTTTAAATGTTTTAATTATATACTTTTATTATAAAATTTCATAATACTTTGAAACCATTTTTGTGAACTTCCCCTTCAAGTGCATGCATTTGGTTAAGAATATTTACCATTAAGAGATAGATGTTGCTAAATTTAGAACACAATTTTCTGGTCTAAAGTTTTTCACCAATATGTTAATATTTATATACATAAACATGCATAGATTTAATGCTGTAGTGACATAGCTTTTCTGTTATTTTAGCTTACTGAAGAATATTTTTACAACAATGAAAAAAATTATACATTTGTGACATGAATCAATGTATACAAATTCTAGATTTTATTTTTAGAAAATTATGTGTGATTACTTTTAGTAAACAATTTTAGACAAAAAAGTTTTTTTTTTTTATCATTAGGAAACGTTTGTCTTGTGTACTTCAAATTTTATTTGCTTACAGCACTTATGATTTTCAATTTCTGGATTCAACAGGTCACAAAGCTGATCGATGAGTTGGGCAGCAGAAAATCTGTTGTGGTTATACCAGAGAGTAAAATACTTGACTGGCTGGTAGAGAACAAAGTTTTGTCCATTGCACTTGAAGGTGAGTCATTATGTTATTGCACTATAAAACACTTAAGTGTCAGTCACTGTACAAAGTTGTTTAAATAGTGTTAGTATAATGCCAAAATTTTTACCAATTTTTATTTAAATTAGATTCTGATTAGATTCCTGACTTTGATGTAAAAATAACTGACTGTCTAAAATGCTAGGAAATAGGCTAGATGGGTGTCCAATTAATAGATCAGATTCTGATTCCCCAGAAAGCTCTGTTATATAGGGTTAGGGACCGGTACTAGACACCTTATTTCCATAACAATTTTCAGAATATGTATTGACTTATTATCTACGACCCTCCTCTCCCCCTTCCCCCCAACCACTGAAACTAATTTTCAATAATTTTGGACTCTGCAACTATTGGAACCAAGATCTTCATTTTTATTGAATTTTTTTTTGTCATAACCCTGCAAGAAGTTTTTCCATCATTCATTTTTAGTAAATAGGTTACATTTATTTTAAATTCCATTTTTTTGTTTGTTATAGGTAACATTGACCAAACACAGTACTGTGACAAAATAAAAGTCATTGTTGACTTTTTAGGGTCCAAGTTGTCTCTTGATGAACTGTCTATGATATGGAAAATGCAGGTTAAAACCCATTGCTAGTAATATAATGATTCCTATTCTCTAACTTTTAAAATAAATCATTTTTAGAAAATTAACAAATTTCATGTTTTCATATCGGGCTGATTTTAGTACATTGCACACCTTTTAAAATTCAAGGTTTTTTTTTATCTGTAAAACATTTAAAGTTATAAAAAATGACTGTTCCTTTTAATTATCAAATCAGAAATGTGTTGTATATTTTGGTATCCGATTTTTTCACTTTATATAGCACATTTTTATCTTCTTCAAATTTATGCTTATATTACATAATAATTTGGAAATAATTATTTTTTTTGGATGCTTTGTAGTTATCTTTGAATGTGTGATTAAATATTATATTGTATTTTTTCTCCCAGAATGGTCAGACCAATAATGTTATAGACAACATTCACTCAATCATTGCAGCAGCAGCAGTTAAATTTGAGTTTAATCAGCTAGAACATCTTTTTTTGCTTATTCAAAAGGTTATAATCATGTTATTTTTTTTTATACTTACTTGACCAGTATTTGATAACATTTCACTTAGTTTATTTTGTACTTATCTAATGGTACTGTATTTTTTTTTTTTTTTTGCAGAAATGGCAGGATGACAATGATAGAACAAGAGATAAACTGTTGACACTTATTGGCAAAATTGGTAAAGATGCGAAGGTGTCAAAAACAACTACCAAGGTGATAGTCTGCCATCAGTTTTTTTATGCTCAGCTTCTGTAAAAATGTCAAATATTAACTATTTTCAGACATCTTTCTGTCTAAATTCTATTAAACTTTAAAAATAAATTTTCATATGCTGAACATTTTAAATTGGCACAGATTAATTGATTTCTTCCTAAAAGGGTTGGATTTGACTGCTAACTTTCTAGTTTTCTTTGATTTCAACAGGTACTGGAATTACTTTGGGATCTGGCTCACCTGCCATCTTTAAGTACTTCCTTGGTTGAACAAGCTCTAGATGAGCATCATGCAATTTTATCTGACTCGTACATTGTGAAGGAACAAATAAAAATGCAATATGTAAATAAATGTGTCGAGGACATAAAAAAGGTGACTTTACAATGCATTGATTTTTTTTTTTATGATTGCTCAATACTTACTTAGAAGAGAAATCTCCAAACTATTGTTCATTTAGATTCCTTTGAAACTAATTTTAAGAACAGGTATCAATACACTTTGATAGTGAGTCATTTGATTTCTCTGTTTATTTTACTTGATGTATATTTACATTTTTTTTTTAAAATTTAGCTTTTATGTAATTACCTTATTTGAGTTAGGATTGATTATAATGCCCTTGAAAATCATTTATTATTTTCTATGATAGGAACGATAAAATACTTCATTTTAATACTTTTTCAATGCAAAACTTTTTAGAGCCAAAAAGTAATAATCTGTATTTTTTCTTGATACTTGCCAGGGAGCTTGTGTTTTACCAGCATTAAAACAATTGATGTTAATATGCAAGAATATCATTAAAAATCCTGTACAGAAGGCAGATAATAAAGTATGTATGTGTAATATTCATTAGTTTTATGGCTGGATATGCAATATTATTAGAATGGTGGATGTAGATGTAAATTTATAGCAGTCAAAATAATTGTACTGCACCAAACGGACACATTTATTAGCACTTAGTGATTATCTTTATTAAGTGAATACATGTACATATAGTCTGAAAATTACTTGTGAATTTGTTGACCAATGTCTTGTATGTTGTGTACATGATGAAACTTCTTCATTAATTGTAATCTAAAATGTTATTAATTAATTAGTCCTACTCTCAGAGACACATAAACACTCACTTCAAGTATATATGAAAGTCCGATGTATAAAACTGCAGGTTTGTTATGTTACACTAATTTTTTCTTCAAGAATTCATGCACTTAAAATACATATACATGTATTGAATTACATCTTTTATTGAATACAAATAACTTCTTAACTGGTGAGGTTTTTATATCAAATTTAAGAAATAGTGACCAAATAAAAATTTGGTGAATAAGTGACTATTACATGATCTCACTTATATTTTTGTTTGATTTAAAAAGTCTGGTAGATTAAATATATTTAAATACTATTGGTCCTAACTTCATCTTGTTTCAGCTGTGTTTTGTTAGTTCTTAAGTTTGACAACTGCTCATGCATATCTACATTTTTCCTTCTTTCTTGTAAAATCTCTCAAATGCTCACATAACTATAATAAAAGACAATACTTTATTTATACATGAAATGTAATGTATTTTAAGCATGTGATGCTGTAATACATATGCCAGCTAACTTATGTCAGCTAGCCGATGGGATTAAAATTCTTTATCGGTGGCAATACTGTAGAGTGATAAAATGGTATTAAATAAACTGTTACATCTGAAAAAATGTTTTGCTGTCCCTAAGCGATGGGTTAAAAATTTTGCTGCCTTCCGTTGTAATATTTAACAGTTTACTTTGCTATATCTATTCCATTTAAACTAAGTTAAACTGTTAAACAATATTTTCAGACGATCATTAATGACCTCAACAAAGGTAGTGATGTCATTAAACTTGTGACTAATAGTCTTGTGAAATGCCACAAGCAGGCTGCATCCCTGGTTGGAGATGGTCAACTGAAGCCAACCACCATGGTGGATGGACGCTACCCTCATTCAGATGTGAGTATAAACCTGTTTCTGCAAAAAATTATGAAGATCATAATGATTTACTATTTTAATAGTTGCTTTTTTGTTTTTGTATTTGATTCATAAAAAATTATAGATGAAGATTGATCTCTTGCTCATAGGATCACTTCTAGCTAGATATTTCCTATTGCTGTTAGTTTTAATTAGTTAATTAAAATTTTTTTTAAATGTATTTTTTTAACAGATTAATCATTTATAATATCTAATATTTTCTTTTGAATAATTACACTCATTTACATTTTTTCGTTTGATGCCCTTCTTTCTTTAGTGTAGAAAATTCATTTTTTTGAATCATGATAATTGAGAATGCATATTAATAATTTTACTAGCTATTTATATTTCAAAAAAGAAAAATTCCAAATAAAAATGTTATTGAAACATTGATTTGGCTAAATAAAAAAAAAACAGGGCTGCAGTTTTATTTTAAATAGTAAAGTAAAGTTCCCTTAGCCCTAACGGGCCATCGGGGCAGATGAAGTGTAGAATTCAGCTGTTTCTATAACCTCGGCATATGAAGGGATTGTGTGGTTAGCACAACGCCCAGCCGCCTTTACTTCCCTAACTTCAAGTCAGGTACCCATTTAAAGCTGAGTGGACTTGTGGGACGACTTTGCATCAAATTTCACCTGGAAAAATTCCATGAGCCTCACCGTGGATCGAACCCAGGACTCTCAGGTCGACAGTCGAGTATCTACACCACTCGGCCATCCGTCCCACATTTTAAATAGAGAGCACCTTTATTTTGTGAAAGTCAAACTAGTTTTCAAAACATTTTTTTTAAACATTAACATGTCATAACATATTACTTATGTGATTTTTCAGTACATTGCCACCCATCTGAGTTTTTTGCAATACATTTTACAAGCTGGAGATCTGTATTTGCCATGGAATCGGGCCAGAGACATTTGGACAACACTAGTGGCCAATCCAAAAGCCTGTGAGTGGGATCGTGAGGTAGGTTTCTCTTGTTGAAATATTTTTTCGTTGTTTATATAATTTAGCTTTATTGGGCACAGCTGTCTTAACACTATAATAATAATGTTAGGTTTGATCATTTATTGTTTGATACTAAATGTTCAGTGACATTTTTTTTATTACTGTATGAATTATAAACGCACCTTTTCAAATTTTCATAATCTCTTTTTTTACTAGTGTTGTTATATTTTTTTTTACATGTTTAAGTTGCTAAATATTTTGCCCTATGATTTCATCAGACTTGCTATGAATGGTTCCAGAGTGAAATAAGTGATCTGGATATTGATACACAGAATCAAATGTTTCAAAAAATGATTCTCTGTATTGATCCGTCTAAGTTAAGTGAAAACGGTATGTTACTTAGTCTTTTTCTCCTTGACTTTTTTCATTTTAACTCATATTTATATTAATTAGGTCACTAGGATAGTACAATTACAGCTTTTAGATTGTTTCTTACATATATTTCATGAAGACATATTTTTATAAAAAGCTTAGGCAAATGTTAATTACAGTCTTTGTTTTTTGTTTCCACATTCAGGATTTACGTGTTTCAAATGTTTCTTTGAGGGTGTCAACCAGTATGAGCATCGTCTTAAGACGGTCAACTCAGCGTTGGTGGTAGAAAAGCCAGACTTAATTGGGCTCGACTACCTTTGGGAGATCTGCCTTCATGTGCCCAGTGAGGCCATTGCGGAACAAGCTATACAGCTCTTACTGTCTCTCAGCTACATTCATCTGAATTCTAAATTTAAAAAGGTTGTTTGATGACATTGATTGCTACTTAAAATGTCTTGCATTATTTTTTTTTACATTTTTTCCCACATATTGTTCACTGTTAAAAGTATATTTTATCATTTTTTTTTAGGAGCCTCTAGCTTTACACAAAAAGTTTATCAATGAATGTTACACCAGACTGGAGGTAAAGTTGTTTCGTCATTTTTGAAAAATATTAAAACCTCTAAAATAAGTTACATAAAATATGTAAACTATTAAACTAAAAATGTTAGATCTTCGTATTTAACTTTTATCAAATAAATATGCATGTTAAATTACGATTGCCAAAAATCTTATAAAAAAATGCTATCAATTTCATTACACAGCTTTGAAATCATAAACTATGTAAGCTAAAAAAAAAAATCACGGAAAAATACTCTTAAAATATTTCTGTTTTAAAATTTTAAGGTTCAAGCCTGCCATATGAGTATGCATATACCAATTGCTTATAGAAATGGGCAGTAGGATGATTTTAGGAATAACAATGATGACTAATTGTTGTTAACTGCATCAAACGTGTTTTTTTTTCAAATTATTTTTTTTGTTTTAGACTGCTCGGATGGGACTAGGAGGCAATGTTGTGGCCCAAACAGTATCTAATGCTACTAAAGTTGTCACAGCAGCCATAGTGCCAGATGTTGCCAATGTTCCTTTACCATCCAGGTATAACTAACAATTGATCCTTATTTGAATTTTTTTCTTTTACAAATTGCTCATTTCCTTTTTTTTAAAAACATTGTTTGTTTCTTTACTTGGAAAGAGGTACAGGTTTTAGTGAAATTTGAATAATGCAAGTTTCACTTAGTTAAAAAATATAATTGGATGTTTAACAAGTCAAAGTTAAACTCTGCTGTAACAGACACAAAACTTTTGATTACCAACATCAGTAAAAAGTTTTAATGAAACATTTTTCTTCATAAACACCCAGGAACATTTTAAAATTCCAATTAAAAAAAAAAAACGTGATTCTTTTACCTTTGTTTTGTTTCAATCCTCATCCCAAGGTCTATAAAGTTTCTTGCAATAGAACGTTTACTGTGGATCGCTGAGTCTTACATTCTGTCTGTAGAAGAGATTCACTGTGTGCCACGCAACATACTTCCGCATGGAGCCTCTTTCCATGGTTACCAACTCAGCCTGCTAGTCAAATGTGAAGCTTTAAAACAAGAATTCACTCTACAGGTAACATTTTTCAAATGTTTTGACTCAGTGATTTTTATGGACCACATAAGGGTGGCTTGACCACTTTGTTAAATTAGTTTGTAAAAAAAAAAATATTGATGTGACCAATAGTTGTGTAAGATAATTTGTCACACAGCACCCAGCAGCTCTGTGAGGTACAGGGGTGGGAAACATGAATGCCGGCCACATGTGTCTCTACAGCCCACAGCAGCATTCGTTAAAAACTGCGGAAACAACAAAAAATAATTTTGTTGGGTTCTATCGAATTTTTTGGGTACTTAACCATTTAGATCTTGAATCTTATAACTAAAATCACTTCCCCAATCTTGAGTTAAGGAAGAACAATTATTAAAATAACAGGTTCTTTGTTTTAAAAATAAAAATATAACTTGATAGCCTTTACAAAGAAATGGGTTACAAATTTTAGAGAGTTTAATAAACTTGTTTATTAATAACAGAATTCTGAAAATAAATATTTTGGCATCACCAGATTGCTTTTTTTACTATAATATTTTGCTTGACTGGCTTTATTTTAGACCTAACAATCATAGTTGACGAACTAGTGGATAGAACTTCATAAATAATGGAATATTTTAGTGAGTGGATAAAAGAACCACACATAGCGCTCTGAAGATGCATTTTATGTATGTGTCAAGCTGGTCTGCTCCAGTTAGTGTATATTTGAAGATAAAAATCCAAGTACTATCTGTATTATTCAATCACGTTATTGATCCTATGGTGAACATTAATTTATAAAAAAAAATGTTTACTATTGATGTTTTTATCATGCAATTTATACATGAATGAAATGAAGTGTGTCACCCAATATATAATATCATTTTGCCTCTCAATGTGGCTCCAACCCAAAAACTGTTGCTTACTGATGATGTAATACAATTTTTTCTGTTATCCAGTGTCACAGTAATGAAACTTTAGCTTCTGTGCGGCGAAAAGTTCTGCAGCATTTAAATCAACCTGTAGATCATGTGCAGATGCACACCAATGACAAGCTGGTGGGTTGTCTTATGCTATTTTATCTTTATATAAGCCTAAAAGTTACATTTTTTAACTAAATTTAAAAGTGATAATGCTATTTTTTGAAGTTTGATACTTAATGTTTTAAATCTCATTTAAAAAAAAATTCTATTTAAATGTCTGAATTTGTGTTAGTTATCTAAAATGATATACAAATAAATAATATACAAATAATTCTAATATAATCACAGCTTTGTATGACTAAAGACCAGCTTCTGCTTCATCAACTAGATTTTTCTGCTACTAGTGTTCTTCAGGTTCATTTGGGTACATCATCAACATCAAAGTCAAGCTCTACATCTGTAGCATCGGGAACTGGTGGAGTTAGCAAAGAGGTTCGCATTGCAGTGCCATCATGATAAGAAATGTAGAATTATAGTTTTATGTAAGAAAATATTTTTTTAATTCTTACTTCATAATATTTATATCCCCTTTCTAAATATTGCCATTTTATTTAAGGTTACTACCAAAGATGTTTCTGATGGTGGTGATACAAATGTATCACAGCAGCAGACATCAACCAGCCTACTTCCTTCAAAGTTATCTTCAGCAGCTGCAGGATTTGGTAAAGAGGTAAAAATGCATTTACAAATGCACATTCTAAGATATGGTTTTTAATGTTTGCCTTACATTCACCCTTTTGAAATAATGTATACTATTATGGTGGACCAGTTCTACGGATGTAGTCCAACTTTTTTTAAAAAGAATGTGTTACATATAATGTAACTTTTGCCCCTCTCCTCCCCTATCCAGTACTTTCCCTCCAATATTCCCCTTTTTGTTCTTCTGGGTTATCCCCCCCCCCCCTTTTTTTTCCCCCTGCACCCGGAGAACCTGGTGAATCATGTTTTTCATGTGAAGCCTGCTCCAGGTGTGTTACCCGGTTGTTCCTTTTTACCCCTGTGTTTTGGTGGGTTAGTATTTCTCTCGAGTTAGGGACAGAGGGCAGTAGATGGATTGCCGTCAGTGATGTTTTTCAAGTTGGAGTTTGAAGCGTGGTTGAGGATTTTTTTCCAATGGATTTATGGATTTATTTTATATTGTGTTATATTGTTCTTCGGACAGTAAAAGAATTAATGTGGAAAACCTGCCTATGTATTATTTTCATATTACAGTGAAATGTCGTTATAACGAACGTCAGTGTAACGAATTATTCAGTACAGCGAATTTTTTTTTTGCCCCTTCCCCTTCGCTTATATAACATCTGTTAAAAAGTGTCGTTGTAACGAATTTCGTATTTTCAGTATTGCGAAAAAAAATAGCCGTTTTGCAGATATTTAATTTTATCCCCTTACCAAAAAAAAAAAAATTTAATTCGGCAAATTTCTAAAACTCAAGTCAACTTGAACTCAAACCACATTCACATTTACTAAATAATGGGAGGGGGGAGTGTGAGAGGAGTAATATGTTATGATAACCTTTAACCTCTACCAATGAGGATAGTAAACATAAATTTCACCAGGTGCAGTACTGAGACAAGTATCGGCTTGGGACTGCGAGGGGGGGGGTAGTGAGTGGCGGTGTCACAATTACGTAACAACATACGGGGGGGGGGGTTGAATGAGAGGATGAGAGTTTTAGCAAGGTCGGGAAGGGGAGAGGAAGAGAGTTAAGACGTCATGAGACAGCCAAGCGACGGCAGGCACAATTACGTAACAACGAACTGGGGGGGGGGGAGTGGAGCGGCGGTGGCTGTTACGAACGGGGATGGGTGAGAGGAGTAGCACTTTAGCAATGGTAGAAAGGGGAGGGGGTGGAGAGAGCTAAGACGTCAGCCACCTGCATGTATCACGCGTAGTGACACGTACGTAGGACTAATTAAAAAATCTATAAACCAGTGTTGTGTTTGTGTGCGGGGGGGGGGGGGTGCGGTAATGAGAAAGAAGCAAGACTTTTTTTTGGGAGGTATGAGAAAGACATAATGGATTTGATGTGTGTGGCGGTTATAAGCAAGTAATTAAGGGCAGCATTTCCCAACTACCCAGCCAGGCAATGTTCTTTCGAACATCAACAGTACCAGACTGCAGTTGACAAAATGCTTAAAAAGTAACTTGACAGTTTTAGTAAAAAGCAATGTCATTGTTTTGGGTAGGGGTTTGATTAATGCTTAGGGTCGCATTTTGCGAATATGGCTATTAACAATATTGTTTAGAAAAAATGGCGACGTATAGTTTGGGGTAAAGACTTGATGGACAGAAGACTGCATTCTGGTTATTGGGGAATATTTAGAACGATCTTTTGTGCTTGAGAGTGTTCAGAAGAAAGTTACAAACTTTTTCGAGTGACTTCTGTGTGTTTGTATTATTTGACCTTTTCTTATTATAATAAAATTGAATCCAGTTAAAGAAATATTAAAAAAAATAAATGAGACAATATGAGTAAGAGAGCCGTAATGGGCACATTATCAGGGGAAGTAAGTCATGTTGAATAGCTGTTGCACAAATAAATGAGTTATGTCCCTTAGTTCAATGACGTTGGCGGTATGTGTTAAAAACAGAAAATGTCGTGTGTGTCCCCCCCCCCCCCATTTCAGTGTAACAAATTTTCAGTATTACGAACGAATTTCGAGTCCCCGTGAATTTCGTTATAGCGACATTTCACTGTACGTTGTATTGTTTTTTCTCAGAATGCATGGAAAAAGATTTTGAGCTGTATATCAACAATTTATAAAAACTCTGCTTTCTTAACTGTTATGATGATTATAAATGTAAAAATGTTAATTATTTTTTTCTGATTATTTTTCAGGATTCAGACAAAGGGGTAAGCCAGTTGATTTCTTTAAATTACAGATACATTTTCAATGCAGGTTGTATTATGTTGGGGTGACTTTTGCCAGTAGCTTTAATGTTATTACGATGGAAAAATTATTCATTCAAAGGATTTATTTGTTTATCTTATATTAGCATATTTTTTTTTTAATTATTAGATATATATATTTTTTTAATCTTTTGCAGGCCTCTAGTACAGTATTAAAACAAAACTATGATATTGAACAGGTATTGCTGAAATTTTCAATCCCCATGTTTTTAAGTTATGCAGGTTAAAAGGTTCATGATTTCCGGAGTGTTTTATTTGATTTAGTTTTATGAGATTTTTTTGGAATTTTTTAGGAGAAGATGTTGCCTGGTGTTGTTATGGCCAAAGGTGGGGAAGTGTTTGAAATGCTCTATCAGCTGACCGAACTTGATGAACCAAAGTAAGTACTGCTGATTTCCTGGTTTAACTTGCCACCATCACTTATTAAAATCTAATAGTCTTTGTCTATTTTTTTTCCCTCTGTCTGGAGGAGCCTGTCAGGTGTCAGATTTGTTGTGGATGTGGGGATTTATTTCATAAAAATATGTTTGTGTATACATTTAATAATTATTTGTTTCATAAAAATATATTTGAGTATACATTTAATGATTATTTGTTTTTTAAAAAACCTGCCCTTTGTTGAACTATCAATAATATAAAAAAAAACCCAATAAATCAGCGCTTTTTACTAGCTAGAAGTTTTAATATTAAAAACAATATTTCCTTTTAAGTTTTATTAGCTACCATTATTTTACTTGTTTATATACTAATTTACTGTTATGATAATTATGTTTTTTTAACAACCAACAAACAAGAATCACAAAGAGAGTGCAGAAGCTGCTGATGCTTATACCAACAGATCCAGCTGTATCTGATGCCCTTGACTTGATTTGTCAGAAGGTAAGACATTTTACACCCCAAGAGAACATTTTATATATGCTAAAGCATATATATATCTGTTTATAATTTGTTTCAATATTCTACCTTTAAAGCCATATATCTGTCATCTATGCTACCTTGAATTTAAAAACGAATACATGTATTACTTGCTAGCTAAATGCATAATTTCACACATGCTTCATCACAAAACAAAAGTAGAATATTTTATGTAATGAGTAGCAAAAATGTTAAGATTTTTTAAGGTAAATGTCTAGGCTGTGCTATTTTGTTCATCGTTTAATATGAAGACCATTGTTCTAGTAGTTTTTGTTTAAAAATGTTTTATAGTCTAATTATTAAATTTTAAAATGTAAATAAGCTTCAAAATACCTTGAGTATATGTACTTTGTACATTTAGTTGGTAGAACTTTAATTTAAATGACAATTCTGGAAATTAAGGGAACAAATATAATTGGAAAGGAATATTGACACTATAGGTTTACAGTACTTGAGATGAAAGTCATTAAGAAATATATGTAAACGTCAACCATGAAATTAACACAAGATATTTTAATAGATTTTGCTTTTCAATATTTAAAAAAAATCCAAATGCTATTATTTTTTTTTAATTTGACAGCAGATAATGAAGTCTGCAGCCTCATCTGAAGATTTATCAGCTGCCAAGTCAAGTCCTAAAAAGTCAGCTCCTGCCTCAAATTCTTCTGTCCGTATATCTCCTAAGGAGGCAATGAAGAATTTGTTTGACTGCAGCCAGAGTGACATGAGTGCCTTTAGAATTTTATACAATTTAGAGGTCAGTTGACGTGTCAGACAAGTGTTGTTTTGTTGTTGACTAAATGTTTATAGATCTTAATTTAACATTAACCAGATGGGCCCCGTTCCTTTGATCAAAATTTAATTTACCTGATACATGTAATACCTTCATTTTACAGTGTACTTGTATTATAAAATAAGATGAATTATATTTAAAAAAGAAATATGAACTAAATTTCAGAAAAGTTAAGGATTTTTTTCTCCCAATTTACTGAAAGCTCTAGTTTTGTTAATATGAAATAAATTAACAATTATTAAATTAGGGAAAAGATTGAATTTTCATTTTAGTGTATTTCATTATCATTTAATTTTACTGTATTTATTAATAAATACATGTACAGTAGTAACTCATAGTTTTATTATAATACAGAAGATTTTTTTTTACAAATTCTGCTTCTAAGCAGGAAGTGGATCTCATTATTATTTCATTAATACATGTACATGGATTAAAATTTTTTCTTCTTTATCTGTAGGTTCTTAGTAGTAAACTGATGCCAACTTCTGAAGACTCCATTATACAAGCCAGTGCACAGAATTTCTGCATGGAATTTCTCCACAATGGTGGTCTGTCACTAGTGGTGAGTGTGCTCCAACCTGAGTCCCTCCCAGCAGACATCAACTATGAGATCAGACAAGGGTGTTACTCCATATGCTTACAGCTTGCTAGGTGAGTGTTTTATACAGGTGTCATTGTGCTGGGCACTGAAGATGACAGTTGAAGGAATGGCCCCCTAATTTTTAAATGTCTTCCTCACAGGATTAAGAATTTACTATATCATGAATAATAACTGTTGCTGTATTGAGCAAACAAATCATTAATTGATCCAAATTTTGATTAAGGTCACTTATTCTCACTTTTTTTCTGTAATATTTTTTCCTGATTAAAGAAAAGTAGTGATTAGAAGCTTAATAGGTGTCTGAAGAAATTGAATTGCACTGAATTGTCGATGAGCTAATGTTTATAAAATATTTGTATACACTTGCAGATACCTGCTTTGTGGTCAAACAGTTATAGTGGAGACTAATAAGGAATCTCTTACACCAGTTTCCTCTACCCTGAGGAACTGCTCAAGGTGGGGACATGCAATACAGGTAATACAGTCATTTTGTTTTACTGGTTAAACTTTGCTGTATAGTTAGTGGAATTTTTTCTAGTGAAATGATTGACTTGAGCATTTAATTGTGAACAACAGAGGTGGTTATAAGTATATCAGCCACATTTGAAGTAAACTGTATATCATTGCTTATTTTTTAACTCGCACACCTATGGACTGAATGATAGTTAAATTTCAAAAAAGAAAGATAATGAGATTGAATTTATTGTCCTAAGATGTCATATTTCTGTAAAGAAGAAAATCGTTTATTTTTCTAATGCTTTTTCAATTAATTTTGTCTAAGTTTTGGTAAGTAAATGTGTTGAGAAATTATAAGTATTTAAGATTGAAAAATATTTTTCTGTAGCATTTTTTATTCTTGACTGTTGTTTATAAACTCTAGTAAATATATTTAAAAGAATTTAAGCTCACAAGAGTTTGCTGAGACCATTTCCTGCTTCATGAAAGTTACTTGGGCCGCTGCTGCAGGCAGGCTTCATCTCCTCAGTTATAATCAGCCTATCAAAGAGAGCAGAGAGGGCTATGGTTGTGGCCATCGAAGCAGGCAGAGCAGCACAGGTATCTATTTGTTTAAGCTGTGGATATTTACTAAGTACTTTATTCTACAGTCTTCTTTAAAACCAAGGGTTTAATTCAATTTTTGGCTAAGCAAACAAGAAATCCGGTAGAGCCATATATACCTTAAAAAAAAATATAAGGCTGATTGGAAGAAATTTAACTCATTAAAGAAAAAATTGTATACATTAATTTAAAGGATCATTTTTAATAGGGACAAGTGATATTATGTGACAAAGAGTATAATAGTTTCTTTGCATGCTCTGTGATTTAGGTAGTTCAGCCAGCACCAACAGTGACAGCGACAATCAGTCTTTGCATGCTGGTGTCTGCTCTCATCAGATCAACATTCCCACTCAAGATGCACAGATTGCCAAAGAGGCCTTAGAAATTCTTATCACCTGCTTGCAGCTGAGAAAAGAGCTCTTAGGTATGGGGCTATACATGAATCTTCGAATTACAAATAAAATATGCTGTGGTTTAGGTATGGGCTATACACAAATCTTTGACATTACAAATAAATTTTGTTGGGGGTTGGGTAGGGGCACCCCCCAAATTTTTGAAATTAAAAATAAATTTTGTTGGGGGTTGGGTTTGGGCCAAAAAAAATTTTGACATTACAAATAAAATATGCTGAGGGTTACTTTCATTCTTTGTCTTTTTTTTATTGTTATTATTTTTTTGATTCAATTTTGAATAGCTTCATTCTACACCTTGCCTTATGTGAGTGATTTCATTTTGGATCTGTTGGTCAGCTGTCCACTTACCAACATAAGAAACACCACATTGGAGCAGTTGTATCTCCTGTCTCAACTGGACTTGTCACGTTTAGACGGCGAAGTTGTACAGTCACCAAGGCAGTTTATCCTGCAGCTCTTACTGAAGGCTTATGTTCCTTTTTGGGTGACATCCTCTAATGCGCGTGGATCAACTCAAAAGTTTGTTGAAAAATCAACTTTTTTTTTATAGAATAAAAATCTCAACTTCTTTTGAATTTTAATTAAGAGAACAACAATAGAGGTGACTTACAAAGCCGTAAGAAATGTTTTGATGAACTGGAAGAAATTTCTGATATTATTTGCTAACTTATTAGTTATGTAGATTGATACTTATAAAGTTTTTTTTTTTTTTTTTTAATCATTTTGTAATTCATGTATAAAAGTAAAGCTTTTCTCATGAATATCAACTATGCTGGTAGTATTTTTTTAAATTGTAGATATTATATCATATCATTAAACTAAAGAAAATAATCTTTTTTTTTACCACTCTTGGTGCAGAGTGAAAAATTGAGCTATACACTAACAATTTCTTATGTTTTTTTTTTTATTATCTAATAAGGTTATTAAACCAGTGTTCACAGTATTTTGAGCTTCGGTGTCGACTGCTGGAAAACTTAATAAGTAAGTGAAACTATTAGTAAAATTTGACATTGATACTTCTTACATCTACTGTTGGAATTTAATTAAAAAATAACTTATTTTTTATATGTAAAAAATACTAAGAAAACATTAAAAATAGACTTTTATTAAAATATACAAAAAAGTAAAAGAACAATAATTTAGGTTTAGATCATACAATTATTTATAGAGACTAAATTGATTAAGTGTGGACAAAATGACAAGGATGGTGGGAAAGGGTGTTGGCATATGTCATCTGTTTGGTTCCTACAATCAAGTAAAATACACATGTGGTACATTATTGTTAATAAATTGATTGATACATGTCAATAAACTGTTCTAAATCACATATTCAAGATACATATTTTCTAATTCTACATAGATGTGTTGAAATTAAGTGTAACTCTTTCGTAAATTGAACTGATTTGTTTATTATGCCAATGTTTTGTTAGAATCTAAAGACAAATTTTGTTCGAATACAATTAATAAATGAGATAGTTTGTGTCGATTAAAGTTGCATATATTTGCTATTAAAAAATTTTTAATTGAGTTAATTTAGATTAATTTTTTATACTCAAACAGTAGCTTTAAAAAATAATTTAAAAAAATGTGACTTTAAAAATTTACAGACTTACAAAAAAAGTGATTTTTATTCATTAAGTTAAATATATGCGGCTATAATTACAAAGTGTCAGTAATTAAAATAAAAATGTGTTACCACACTAGCCTGATTGATAATGAATGAATTTGTTGAACTAAAAAGAAATCACGCAATCTCATTCAATTAATCCAAAGGCAAATACATGTATACAATAAAATATTTAAAAAAACAACAGCTAATAATATTGTAATTAGGTAAAAATTAAAAGTGGTTTTGGCCACATTTGGGACTTCCCATCAAATATCAATGGGTATTAAAACAACGTTTATAGTTTTTCTTTACTTACATTGTTTAAGACCCGTCTCTCTATATTTATCCACGTCTTTTTATTTTTTCTTAGTGGATGAGCAGCAGAAACTTGGTTTGGACATTGAATCCATGTTGGACGATGAAATAGATTGGCTTGGTAATTTTGTCCCTTCACGCAATGGTGAACTGAGTCATACAGACAATACCTTGTTGGCTGGTCACCTGAAGCTAATTCGTACTTTAATCACTTGTGAGGGAGTGGATAAGGCCAGCTATGGTTAGTAGAAAATTCTAATATTTCTTCTTGTGATAATCAATATAAAAGTAACAAGGTTAAACTGCTTAAAATTTAAGTTAAATAAAAATTATGACTGATAATTACAATAGAAATGAAGTGCAGCCACTTGATTAAAAAAAGAAATGACCAAAATGATTCTCCTACCAACACAAAATGCTTCAACTGAGAGTATTTAAATTATTTGCTTTTTTATTATTTTGCATATAGTAAAAAAAAAATTGTAGGTTATTGTACTTTAATTTAATTTTTTTCCAGCATACATATCAGGTTTTCATCTTTCTGTTAGGTTCTAGTCTAGTTAGTAACATCCTCCATGATTTTTTGTTTCCTGCATCAAAATTAATGCTGGACAGCATGAGTCAACCCACACAAGATAGTAGTCTCATGGAGTTTAACCCCAAGTAAGTGTTTTATTAGTACATTTACAATGCACAGATGTTTCATTGATTCTGAGCAACAATTTGATTAAGATGAATAGTTTGTCAATGGAACGAACAGTAAGGTTCACCATAAATTTCACATCAAATATTAAAGTTTGAAATTTGACTATCCATATATTTTTTTTGGTAATTGTTTACGACAGTCTGCCCACGATATAAATGGTTCTTTCATATCTTAATGCAAAGGTCTCAGTGTGTATCATACAAAATGGACAGTAAAATTAATCTCTTATAATTTTAAGCTTCTTAAAAATATTTTCTTTACCTATAATTGTATTTTAAGTTAGTTGGCTGTAGTCTGCAGCACATGTGACATCACAGGCTTAAAAAAATGGCGGTATTTACTTTTAAATACAATGAAATACTGGTAAAGAAAAGATTTTTTAAGTAGCTTAGAATTATTAGCGAGTAATTTTACTGCCCATTTCGTTTGATTCACACTTAGATCTTTGCATTGACATATGAAAGAACCATTTTATCTCGTGGGTGGACTATCGTAAACCTTTACCCATTTATTAATTATTTATATAAAAATTATTGTTTCAGCTTCATTTAACTTTGATTTTTATTAGTGTGTGTTCTACTATTAAAAAACGCATAACATATATACATACTGGTAAAAGTATTACTTCATTCCTTTTTTTTTATTTAGATGTTCCAACTCGGAATCACGGGTTGCTGCCTATGATCTTCTGGCTGAGTTGTCAAACCACTGCTTGGCTAATTTAAAATTGATATGTAAAGAATTGTTGATGATGCATCATCAGTTTACAGACAACAAGAAGGAATGGGAGGTTTGTATTTTATTCAATTTAATAATATGAACATTGACATTTAAAAAAAATTTAATATATGTACTAGATATATAGTTACAACTACATTTATATATATATATATATATATTTATATATATATATATATATATATTAAAAATGTGATATGTTTATGAATAGCTACAGACCCATAGAAATATTTTTTTAGAAAATATCTTTCTACTAGCTGTACCCTGCAAAGCCTTTGCATAGTGATAAACAATTGTTTAGCTTTTTTTTTTTTTAAGTAATGAACGAAATTAAAAATCTAATTAGTTGTTGTTTCTTTTCTTTACAACATCCTAAAGGATAAATTATTTCAATAATAAAAAAGTTTGAAAAATTTGTCAGAGATATCTAATTAGTTGTTGTTACTTTTCATAAAAACAACCAAAAGGATAAATAATAAAAAAAAGATTAAATAAAAAAAAACATAATGTACGTGAGAGGAATAGAACCAGGATAGCCAGCATAAAAAAAATAAATCAAAGCACTATTTATTTAAAAGAATAAAATATTATAATAGCTGAGAATTTAATTGTACAGAAATTAACAGAATTTCTTTTTTTTATATTAGATCGACTTTTAAAAAGAACTTTATTTACGAAATTAGTTACTACGACACGTTCGCTATTCTCATACATTGAAGAATTCCCGATAATTACTATAGTTTACGCTTGATGATTTTAAACTGGAATACTGTTGTATTAATTCTTTACCTTTGATTTAATGCATACGTGAGATCGCTATTATTTATATAGATTGTAGAAATTCGAGTGCTTTTATTTTTTAAAATGCATTTACATGATTGTTGATTAAGTCTTAAAATTCAAATACAGTATATGCCACCTGTGGATGGCAGGGCCAGTTGCGGCTATGTTGGATTAAAGAATGGTGGTGCAACCTGCTACATGAACTCAGTATTACAGCAGCTGTATATGACACCAGGGGTTCCTGAGGCCGTGCTCAGTGTTGATGAAGATCAACCCGATGAAGAATCGTAAGTATATAAGCTGAATAAAATGTAGAGTTGCTTTTGATCATTATTTGCTTTGTAAATGATACATAAGAATTACTTTAATTGCAAGGGAAAAATCAAATCACGGTTAATTTATTTTTATTCAATTAATACTGTTTGATGAAATTGTAGTCTTAAAATTATTTTTTGCCAATAACTCTATGAGTTATTTTCATTATTTGCTTTTTTTTCTTTTTCTAATTTCAATATTTTTTTTTCCTACCTACATTTAATATTGGCTTAAACCTCATTCAGTTTGACTATCTTAAAAGGATTATTTAACTTTTTGAAATTCACAGAGTATTTTATCAAGTTCAGCAAATGTTTGGTCATTTAATGGAAAGCCGTCTGCAAGCACATGAGCCTGAAAAATTCTGGCAAGTTTTTAAACTGTGGGGTCATTCCATTAACATTAGAGAACAGCAGGACTCTTTTGACTTTTTCCAAGCTGTATTGGACCAAATTGATGAACACATGAAAGTAAGTGAACTAAATTTAAACATAGGTTGCTTCTGAATCTACTCATTTCATTTACACATCTATTAACTAGTTATTTCTGTCATAGTAATAAGCATGAATGGTTTTATCCACAACAAACTTTCACTGTACAGCAATTGATGCTATAAAACTGTCTCTTTGCAGTGTTGCATTTGTTTGGATTGTGCCACTTCTTAATTACACCTCCCAATAATTACTAAATCCTAAACATAAGCTTAAAAATCTTAACTCTGTAATCAATCTTGGTACATCTGTTGCTTATGGTTAAGCATGATTACTTGAAATTGACATTTTGTTTAAAGAAGGGTGCCAGGCTTGATGAGCACTAGCCACCCTGGTTATAAAAATTGTGCCTCCGAAATCTCTTGATTGTGATTCCGCACAGGACTTGCGGTCGTTTTGACCATCCCGTGTGCCATGATCGGCAGAGGCCCTTTAATTGAAGGATGTCGAAGTAGTCCTCTAGAGTAAAACGAGAATGAAACTAATTTATGGTTTTCAAAAATTGAATATTCCTTATTAAATAGATAGTTATATATTCTAGTTACATGTTTTAAAACACTCTTTCACCATAATAATTCCCTAAACGCTTTTATCATTGGTGAAATATTTTCAGTTATAGAATATATTTAAAAAAAAATTATGAATAATAAATTATATGAATGTAAATGGTAATTCAGGGGAAATAATAAATAAATGATACTAAACAAAATCTGTGGAGTAAATATGTAATTGTTTGTACTACCTCCCTTTTTCTTTTTTTTATGTCCTTTTTTCACAAGGATTGATTTTTTTAAAAATTGTAGCCTTTAATCTTCAGTTAAGTCATTTAGTCAAGCAGATTATGTTTTGATAATATTACCATAAAAAAATCATAATAGTATTGATATAAAAGTGCATGTTGTGTTGAAATATTTTATGTCCTCACAATATTTGTAACACTGAATGAAAAAAAAATTGAATAAGTGTTAAAAAAAAACAAGTAAAAACAAAAACAACACAAACCACACAAGAAAAACAATTGAATTTTCCTTAGAAAAAAAAGTCCAAGGTTAATTTTTAAACTTTTTTTTTTTTTATTACTTAGATGTCTGACAGATTGCATGGGTGTTTCTAGAAATTGTATTTTTTTAATGTGTCTGTTAAGATATTGTACTATAAATAATTTTTTTTTTCATTTCAGAGCATCGGCAGGGAAGAAATCTTCAAAAAAAAATTTCAAGGTATTTTTTCAGATCAGAAAATTTGTAAAGACTGTCCACATAGGTATGTATGCTTTAGATTAAAAAAAAAATTATTCTTATATTTAAATATATGTAGATATATATATATTTATATATATGTTATGGCCAATGTTTGCTAGCTGGTCAGTGGAAGGCATTGGCCAGCAAATCTGGCCAATTTTCACATTTTCATATATAAATATAAAATTGATATGCAGGAATTGGCCAGAATCATTTCTCAAAAAATATGAAAATTTATGCCCTGATGAGGAATGTGTACCATATGTCTGTTTAAGTACTGATAGTATAAACAGTCTGGCAAACCTTGGAGCATATTTATTATTTTTAGGAGCATTTTTTTTTAATGAAATAATTTTTTGACAAATCTGCTTTGGTGGTGCTGTAAACAAAAGGTATGAACCTTTCAACCTATTTATGTACAATCCATTAAACAAATAGATTTAATGAAGTAATGAATTACAAAATCAGTTTTTTATTCAGTGAATCATTTCTATGTTCTATTTAATTTAAAATGATTTTTTTTTAAAACTTCATATACCTTTTAACGTTAGACAAACAAAGCCACAAAAAAGAATTGTTTCATCCAAACCTAAACCCATGTGATACATGTTTTAAATGATTTTTTCAAAGCTGTTGCATTTACTGATACATGTACATGTATTTATCAGCCAATTTCTCATTTACATGTATTTAACATCCATTTCTCACTTACTGATACATGTATTTAACATCCAATGTCTCATTTACTGATACATATACATGTATTTAACAGCCAATGTCTCATTTTACTGATACATATACTTTCATATACTTGTAGATATGAGAGAGAGGAGGCTTTCATAGCCCTGAATCTGACGGTCAAAAATGCCACCTTGCAGGACTCTCTTGACCAATTTGTGAAAGAAGAGTTGTTAGAAGGTGCCAATGCGTACTACTGTGAAAAATGTGGTGAGAAGGTTAGCAGCAATAATATTTGGTTCTATATAATCTGTAGAATATTGTCATATAAAGAATACTTATACTGGGTTAGGAGAATTATTTTTATTTTTTCCACATACACAAACATGAAATGTACAGCCAGACCTCACTTAAAACTTGCTACAACACTGCCAAATAAAGTCATTTTGACATTTAAATAATGTAAATTTCTTGTTATATTACATGTGTAGGAATATATTAATTGTTGAAATGAGCCGGGGAAACATTTCAAGTACTTTTAAAATAAAATAAAAAAAATATTTTATTCAGCTACGAGAGTAATTTTTAACACACTGCTGCATAAAAGGGTACTTATCTTATTGCTACGGAAAAATTTTTTTTTCCTTTTGTCATTCCAGAGAAATGCAATAAAACGTATGTGCATTAAAATGTTGCCACCTTTGTTATGCATCCAGCTGAAGAGATTTGGCTATGACTGGGAAGCTAACAGAGCCTTAAAGTTTGATGATTATTTCAAGGTGATTGAATATTCTAGTTAAGCTGAATAAATCCATGAACATTATTGCCAAATGTTCATACAAGTTAAATTATATGCTTTAGCCTGTGATATTTACTTAATAAGGTAATGGTTATAAATAGCGTGTTATTTGATTTTAATAAATATACTTTATCTAGCATTCTGTTTTGTCTGGGGAGTTTTTTTAATACTTTATATAAAACTTTATTTGAGTAGCTTGTGACGTTTTGGTATTACCAGTCTTTTTTATTTTAGTGAGATGTGTAAGTATTTGAAAATATGTTTGCTAATGTTAAAGATCATAGGCTGAAAACCTGTTGCTGATTTGTCTCCATCAGGTTTAATAGTAGAAAGTTCAGTTCCTGTCTTTGCGTTGATTACATTTTGATTCATTCATTAAGTTTAAATGGGTCAGCTATATACATGTATCTCTGTCTCAATGGTTTTGAAATTTAAGATTAATCAATTTTACCAGTTTACAAAAACTTTTTTTTAACTTTCTTGAAATAGTTTTTTATAGACTCCCTTGAGTATAAACTAGTACTTACATGACATTTTTGTGTTCCAGTTTCCTTGGAGGCTTGATATGGAACCTTACACTGTTGAAGGAATGGCTAGAAGAGAAGGCCAGCAAGCTGACCGTAACAGCTCGTCCGACAATCAGTCTTCTTGCAGCAGCAATGATGGTGATGGTGGCAATTCAGATTCACTGAATGGTGAGATTGAGGCTGGGATTGAGGCTGCTTCAATCAACTCAGAGTCCAGCCCTATCCAGTATGACTTGGTGGGCATAGTGGTACACAGTGGTCAAGCTAATGCTGGTCATTATTATTCCTTTATTAGAGATAGAAGGTAGGACATATTTTAAAATCACATTTCATGTAAAGGTAGCTGTAAAAGTTGGCTTAGATGTAGGTGGCATTATCATGAAATGATTTTTTTCAGAGGGGGTATTGATGTGTCATTATTTACTTTTACTACATGTATTATTTTTGTAAACTTCAATCAGTCAATTAGGTTTCATTAAATATCAATTCAAAGATCTTATTGTAAATTTCACAATTTTGTCAAAAATGGTACATGTATTTGCTGTTATCAAAAATGATTTAACTCCATTTAAGTTTGGGCATATTGTTACAGTTGAGTCAATACCCTTGGTGTATTAGAAAAAGCACATATAAATTGAAAATGGCTACCATTTCATCTTTTAAATAAATAATGTAATAAGAAATGATAATTTATAACATAAATGTTATATGATAAATTTTGGCAAATAAGTTATTTTTTTTTGGCTATACTAAAGTTTGAATCTCATAAAAAATTATATTTTTGATGAAATATTTAAAAGTCAAAGGCCTGACAAAAATTCATTCATGTACTACAGAACATTTGTTGTTCTTATGCTGGTGAGAGAGACATTTCAATTTTTAATCATGTAATGAAACCTCAATCATAAGGCTAATTGGCTTACATGTATTTCTAATGAAGATATCCTGAGAGTTAAAAAGTATTTTTTTTGTTGCCATGTTTCAGGGGCACAGTTCTGACCAACCCAAACAAAGGCAAGTGGTTCAAGTTTAATGACACGCTGGTTGAAGAATTTGATTTGAATGATGTGACAGTTGAGCAAGAGTGTTTTGGAGGGACATACAAGGCTAAAGTCTATGATTCTTGTAAGTTTAATAGTCTGCAATGTTAATTTGATGCTTGTGTGAAAATATATAGTATATTAAAAGAGATATACCAATACTGAACAAAATATTACAATATGCATAGTGAATGCATCTGTGTTTTTAATAAAAGAAAAGAACCATGTATGCATTGTATGAGTTTTTTGTTCAAATTGCTTGTAATTTTTCAAAATCTAATGAAAAACTCTAGTTTCAAATTATATTTGACCTGTTTTTCAGCTAACACATATCCAGAGGAAAGATTACGCTACTGGAATGGCTACCTTTTGTTCTATGAGAGATTAGAAGATTTAAGATCCCCGGTAACTGCGAAGCGCAGTAAAATAATTTCTCGGAGGGTTCTCCCAGAAGGAGGGTAAGATATAAGGGTTAATAAGTTTATAAATATTTCTTGTTTCTTATGCTGAATTCATATTTCTTGTTTTTCATTAATATCATTAATAACCTTCAACCTCCACATTTCTGTCTTCCCTTTACAAAAAGAAAATTGATGATAAATTAGGGTAAAATGTTGATGGTGCTTGTTTTTCATCTTTAGTTTTTGTTTTCTTTTTTTAAAATAGAAACAAATGCAAAATCTTTAAATTATTCTACTCTGTTTTTTTTTTACTGATACACGTATTCCTTTATTTTTTTTGTTACAAAATCCGATTATATTTCTACATGGATACATTATACATGCAATTGTTTTTTTTTTTTTTTTTTTTGACATCAGTGCAGGTTTTAAATAATTTTTATATATTTTTTTAAAGAGAACTATTATTATTTTTGTAAACAAAGACTTTTAAAAAAAACCAACCAGACTAGTTTTGTTAATTTTTGTTTTATCATTTGTAATAGAAAGAGAAGCAGCGACAGTCTGATGGAGCTGACAGAGCTGGTGCATAAAGGGGAGAGAAAAGGAATATTCCTTGACCGCATGCCTGCTGGCATTCAGCAGATGATCCATGCTGAGAACATAACATTTGTCAAGAACCGGGACATTTACAACCATGAATACTTTACTTTTGTCAGGCATGTGGTGACCTTAGTCTCTAAAAGCAAAGTGAGTTTGAAATTTTTTATGGATTCATTTCTCCTTTTAATTGACAAAGATCTGTAAATGTTTTCTTTTTTTTTTTAAATATTTGTACGTTGTGTTATCTCTTTAATTGAATATGGTTTACTTTTAATTTATTTTGCATCTCCTCCTGCTTGCAAAGAAATTCTTATTCATTTTAACCAAAACTATTTTTTGTGACACCTAATGACCAATTGTTAAGGTTTGATTATTCTTTGGCTGTTGGTAAAAACTTACTGCGTCTTTCTTTCCATTTCAGTCCTATCTAGATGATTCAGACTACTCTGAGAAATGCATTCAATGTATGCAACTTAGTATTAGGTTTTTAGTAAATACTTACCTACGCACTCGGTTAAAAAATCAGTAAGTACACATATTCCCTTTCATCTTGTGTTCTACTTATTTGTATATGTTCTACTTATTTGTATATGTTCTACTTATTTGTATATGTTACTACTTATTTGTATGTGTTCTTCTTTTTTGTACATGTTCTACTTATTTGTACATGTTCTACTTATTTGTATATTTTAAGTTACGGATCACATTTAAGTTATTAAATTCAAGTATTCTTTTAATTAAAGGCACATATTTTTTTTTTATAATCTCCAGACAAGAACTAGATGAGTGGGTGCTGCTGCTTGATTCTCTTATGTATAATTGTAAAGATGCCTGTCTGTGGTTCATAGATTACCTTTCCACCATTGAAGGAAGTGAGATCATTAAGTAAGTTTTTCATTTTTAACAATAAGTTAAAAAAGAAAATTCTTTCTTTTTGTCTTGAGACATTTGTACACAATTTTAGAAATAGGTTTATTGGATTGAAATATTTCAAAAATTTTTTTTTCTCAGGCCATTCATTTTAGAGAGTACCAGCAAAGAAGTTCGTATTATGTTTGGCAAACTGTTGGAAAGAACTTTTGCTAGCTTTTTTCACCATGGTGGTGTCCCAGTAAGTTTATTTAAAAAAAAAATGTTAAGTTTGCTTTGCCGTTTAAAATTGTCAACTCTGCTGAAGAGCATTTTATGTTGAGTTTGTTCCATTGAGCCCTATTGTATGAAAGAAAAATAAGAATTTTTTTTTTATATTCCAGACTCATCCCAATTTAAATACCCTACTGGAAAATTTATTGTCATTACTGGAGAAAGATGCTGTTGACTTGGTTAGAAATAGTACACAGTATTTCCTAGTGATCAGGTCTTACATACAGATGGTGAGTTGGCTTATTTGAAAATTCTAAGTGGTAGGTGGCTCATTTAAAAAGTTAAAGAGAACAGTATATTATTTTAGCAATTAAAAAAAAAATATATAAATTTAAAATGTATACGGACGTCATTTTACTGGTCTTAGTTATTGGAAAATTATTCACATTTCTTGAGGAAAAAAAACCAGTGTATTGGAAGTAGTTGGCACATAGTAGATATATTATTAGTGATTGTTTTGTTTTTTATTCCTGTACAAATATTTGATAGTTAATGATTTTTTTTGCCTAAACATTTATATTTCTTTTTTATGCTGATTTTAGGGCACCAAGGCCTGTGCTCATATGTTTGGAAGAAATGGCTTCCTACGTCTGGTTATCTTTCTCCTGGGCAATGGAAACGGGGTATGTTTTGTTTTAATGCGAATGTGTTTACTTTTTCCCCCACTTCTCATTGATTAATATATTCGATGAAATGAAATTAAAAAAAATAATTATTTACTGAATTGATTTTCCAGTCAGAATGGGTCACCATGTCCCCAGAGAATTGATGTCATGGATAGGTGGTATACCCATGAGCTCCAAGCTACTATTCTCTGGGACGTGGTGACCCATTCTAACTGGAAAATCAATGCTCTCAGGCCACATGTCATTATAAAAAATAATGTACATGAAAACTGGCTGTTCCTTCTGACAGAAACATGGCCACCAAACATTTAGAAAATTGTTTCATATATACTGATCTAGAGATCAAAATGGAGAGAATGTAGGGGGGGGGGATTGTGAAACACCACTTGTGCTTGTTTTTATAGAATCACTTTTGTGTCACAGAAAGACACTGTATTTAAATATAACTGTTTAACATATATATGAACTGCAGAAGATTGCATTGCAAGGAAATTAAAGATGAACTTCACGGGAGCCTTAGGTCTGTGGTATGAACATGGGGACATTACTTTTCTAATAGAAAAAATACTTAACCTCATTATATGTTACATAAAAAATAACGCTTTTATCAAATTTATTTATTATGTTTAAAAATATTAAGCTGCTAAAACTCATTGAAACTACCGCTTGATCAATTCGAATACATTTCAATAAATAATTGTAGCTAGATTTAGGTAAGCAAATTTTTTTTAAAATTTAATACATGTGAGAGTTTCTGTCTAAAATAACTTCTAGTTTATATTTCTCTGTCAAAATCTAAGACTTGTAGTTTTTGTTACACTTTACATTAATTTGAATAATTGTTTTTTTTCATTGAATTTTATAGGCTGCCATTTAGGTATGTTTTCCCATGCAAAAAATCCCTCTGTGGAAAAAATCTCTCCAAATTGTAAAAGTGAAAATTTTTCCTTTCTTTTTTACTGCCTTGCAGCTGAAATTTGGACTGGTGTGAACATTTCTATAAGAAACCGATGTGTAATAGGAACCTTCCTAGATAACAGTATTCAGGATTGGTGGAAGCATACATAAATAATTCTAACAAAGTCATTTATTGTTGATAGAAACCTTTTCCCAATATTTCTACAGGATTCAGGGCGAAGGTGGAGTTCAATCCAAGCTCGTGAATTTGTTCACCTGCATACAGCATTAGCTCTGCTTATACTTAACTGTGATGTAAAATTTTATCAGACTCATGGTGAGTACTATTAGCAGTCTTGCTCTTGTTTAGTGTTTACACTATGAGAGATAGGAATTTCATGATTTTAAATTTTAAAAGTAAATTTGAATTTCAGAATTAAGAGTTTTTAAGTAAGAAAAAATGTTAAGATAAAAACCAATATTTTCAGCAGTATATAAGTACTCACACTGCACTATCTATTATAGAATTAATTTAGTATAAAATAAAAAATGTTAGCATCAATGATGTGACGTACTTTTATTATTTGATCCATTAAAAAATTTGACAGATCCTGGAAGCTATGGAGACAGAAAGCCCCTAACAGTTCAGCCCCACATTTTCTTAAAAATGTCACAAGAAATGATTTCCTATGTGTTTGGTGAAGAATCTTATCGATACATTAAAGAGGTTAGGAAAATAACTGAAGTAGCGAATTAATTTCACATTAAAAAAAAGGGGGGGGGGAGACAAACCATCATTTTTTTTTCTTTTTGTTCGGTTAGTAGTGACAATCTTTTTGTAATCTACCTACTTACAGGTAGTGACAGCGGTGAGGGAACTTTCTAGTGGAACATCACAGTCTCTATTTGACATGCTCCTATACTGCAGCTACTGTAACTTGAACTTCACCAAGATTCTTCTCAAACAGATCATGGTGAGCCATTGACCTACTTGCACCCCCAGTTGTTGAAGGTCCTATTTGATTAAAAAAATTGTTTGTTTACTTTTCACTTTATAATAGTTTCTCTAACGAAAAATCCTTTCTGTTTTTTTTAATCCAGTGGCAGTATTCTAATATAGCCTCTAATGAAGTGAAGCCGATTTTTGCACTGCTGACAGAAGTTTTGGTAAGTACATCAAGTTGAGATCAGTGCTCTTTTGTCAGATAATAAACCTGCCACTAAATAATTACAAACTTTCATATTTTTTCATATTTAATACTAGCTGTACCATGCAAATCCTTTGCATAGAGTTATATCCCCTTAGGCTTGATCAGTAGGCTAGGTTATTTCTGGTTTCGGACAGATCTGATTTTTTCGTGATTGTATTTTAAACTGGAATATCGTTGTATTAATTCTTTACTTTCGATTTAACGCAGAACCCAAATCGCTAGTATTTTATTAGATTATTTCTGTTACATTGTCAGACGCTGGAAGATCCTCTCCAGACAACTAGACTGCAATATGTGATCGACGGCTTTGTTGATGAAAAGGGCAAAAAATTTGAGGGTTTAACAAGTATGTCAGGTTTTCGTTAAACCCTGAATCTTTTAATGATTAAGATCAAGCAAATATTCTGTGGTAATTATGACATTTTTTTTTTAAATATCATAAAACATTTGAATGATTTTCTCTGGTCTCGTCAGATGTGATAAGACTCAACCACGTGTCAGACAGCCGAAGATCCTATCAGTGCATCAAGTTTTTGGTTTCACTCATGCATAAATCTGCAGTAGCTAAAGACTTCTTGATCAAGACTCCTGCGAAATGGCAGTGGGCAGTCAACTGGTTGAAAAAGAAGGTGAGATGGAGAAAACAAAATCTTTTTTAAACCAGCAGATAAAATTAGGGCTGCTGATTGGTTGCCATTAACGTGTCACTTAATGCGTTAAAAAAGTATGCGACTGAAAATTTTAATGCCACCCCTAAATACATTAATTTTGACACAAATGCTGTCACTTCCGCATCAACAGAAATCGATCAGAAAAGATTAGAGCAACTAAAAAAGAAATCACGACCCTTGAATCTATCATGTTAACTGGAAATCATGGCAGCCAGATGACTTTGAAAGCAATATGATTGACTTTTCTAATTCTATTTTTTCTGGCCCTGAATCATACAATTAGTTAACATCTGCTGATGGTTTGACACTTTGATTCGCATGTGTCTTGGGTTTGGAACTATTTATAGGATAGAACATAATGTCAATTTTTTTTAAGGACAGAGTGGAATGCGGTGATGGTGGGGTAACCCATAAGTAAAAGGTGATCTGAGGGGAGAGAGGGTGGGTTGTGAAAATGTGACCTTATTGGTGGGGGGGGGGGGGAGTATAAGTCGTGATAAACCATTACATAATATGTGAACAAGCTCTTTTTGGCTATTTTGAAGAAGAAATAAAGCATCTATTTAACTCACACATGTAAATAAACTGTTTGAAATAATAATTTAAAATAAATATATCATGCTTAATGCGCTGTAAAACTTTTAGAGAACTCAGCCATATTCAAAAACTGACTTATAACTCCATTTTATAGACTATAACTTGGGTCAGACTCGGTTTTTTTGTAGTAGAAATTCTATAAGGAACTGCACAACAGTCAATCTAAGAATATTTAGTGAACAAAAGTAATAATAAAATAGAAAATGGCTATTAGCGAACCTCACAAAACTTGCCGAAGAGCCCCATTCGATTCTAAGAGTCGCATTTGGCCACCATTGGAATATAATGACAAACTTGTTTGAATACTAATAATAAATGAAATAATTTGTGTTGATTTATCTTGCATTAATTTCGTTTACAATTTTTAATTATGCGTTAATTTAGATTAATCAGACTATTGTTTTCTTTAAAATGAATCCTTTTTGTTTCATTTATTATAAGAGTTAATATGTGGTTACAGCTGAAATTAGATTCCTTTATTACACTTTTATTAAAATATTTCATAATGACAGTTTTAGTAATTAAATATGGATCTATATCATTTTTTTCTAGATGAGTGATTACTATTGGAGCACTACATCCTCACCTAATTTGTCTAATGAAGACTCAAACCGCAAATCTTTCCAGAGAACTCAAAGTGCCCAGGTCAGTTGCATTATGGATTATACATTGTACATGGACATTGAGTTATACATGTACCTTGAATTATACTTTTATATTGAATTATGCATATACATTGAATTATACAAGGACATTGAATTATACATGTGCATTGAATTATACATGTGCATTGAATTATACATGAGCATTGAATTATACATGAGCATTGAATTATACATGAGCATTGAATTATACATGTGCATTGAATTATACATGTGCATTGAATTATACTTTTATATTGAATTATACATGTACATTGAATTATACATATACATTGAATTATACATATACATTGAATTATACATATACATTGAATTACACATTTACGTTGAATGATATACATGTACCTTGAATTTATTTGTATTTTTTTTTTGGATATTGCATCAAGTTTTTATCTTTAAAGAATAATTGGAATTAAATTTTTTTTTTTTTTTTAACTCATAATTGATTAGTGCAAATATTTTTTCATTTCAAAATTCCAATTGATTTAGGTTAAAAAAAGTGGAAAATCTGATTAATTGCAACATTTAATGTAAATATTGTCACTGATGTGTAATTTGTCAGGTTTTAAAAGTTTAGCTCAATACTTGTAGGTATATAGTCATTAGATTTCTTTTGATACCACTATAGTAATTTATATTATCAGTTGACATTTTTATTCTGTAAAAAAAACTAATATAAGTTTGTTTGTTGAAAATATTGCTTATGGAGTTTTTTTTTCCTGATCTGTTTGTCCCCTTCCCAACTTTTTTTTTTTTTTTGTATTTTCAAAGTGGTGAAATGTCTCTGAATTATATTGTTGTTGCCATAAAGTCTGAACTAGTTCATTCTTTATTTCACAGTACACACTGCAAGAAGCCACAGCCTTGTTGACTGAGATGGAGACACAGGAGTTTAACAATAACAACAATGAGTCTACCAGTGGCGGCGGGGAATTTGATGTGGATGTCAACCTTTCAGTATTTTCCGGAAATGAAACCAATGCAAACTCTGGCAGCATTGCTGAAAAGGTGGTAATGAAGACGACCACTTCCACATGGACTTCAACAACAGCTGAACAGCCTGAGACATCACCACCAGGCAGATCAGATGACCCCAGTCTAGATATTGACTAGGATTAACTGAAGCATGTAAATTTATGAGCGATCAGACGCAGGCTATTTTTTTTTTGAAGTTTGAAATACATTATGTTTCAAACACTTTATTACTAAGGTTCACATATATATGCAGCTTTTCCTCCTCTAATGTTTTTTTTATGACAATAAAAAAACAATCATAAAAGATCATATTCCTATTTTATTCAGATACAGAAGTTTATTCAGTTTCCTTTCATTGCTTTCCATGGAAGAACCTTCCTTAAAAAACATTCTTTTCTTGCCATGAACATTTAAAGTCCCTGAACAAAAAATAATTACGCATGTGACATTCATTTAAAACTAGAAAGCATCAACAATTAATGGAAAAGGAGGAATTCGTCTTTTTGATCTAACTTTATTAAACCACTGAGTTTCTCCAGCATTAAGGAGAGAAATAATTCACGCTTAACAAGTTTCCCATTAGCTCAGAATCACCCGCTTATACTCCTCATTAACGATGTTTTTCCTGCATGTGTTTCAATTAAACCAGTGAATGCAATTTAAATGATGTAATTTGTGTTCAAATCATCTCTTTAATTGTAATTTTTTCAATTTTTTTTTTCTTATTGAAAAAAAAAAGACTATACATTAATATAACCTTCATGTGAATGTTTTTATGCAGGTTGTTTCTGTTTTATTTCATGAAATATTTTTTTAAACATAAAAAGTTTGAATCTGCTGCTCAGAAAAAAAAAGCTTTTATTGAAGAAATGAATGTGTTTTTTTTTATTGCTAAAGTTTTTTTTTTAATATTATGCTTTTGTCGCTAACTAGTTAAAGTTTGTCGCTAACTAGTTAAAGTCTCAAAATTATGGATTTAACTCTGTAGTACAGAGCTGGGCACCAGTAAGAACATTTTAGATTTAAAGAAGGGCCCTTAGGCAAAAATACCTCTCGGGGCCACTGTAGCATCAGATTTAAAAGGAATTCATACCTGAAGGAAGCCCTTTAGCCATAGGAGATGATTAAGTTGTATGTCTATCCATGAGAACAGCTCTGTGTGGTATGTCAAAAAACTTTTTTTTTAGTAGTTACATTAATATAGTATTAATATTTTCG
Organism: Bulinus truncatus; assembly: GCA_021962125.1. Taxonomy (NCBI): domain Eukaryota; kingdom Metazoa; phylum Mollusca; class Gastropoda; family Planorbidae; genus Bulinus; species Bulinus truncatus. The sequence goes on along the minus strand of JAGDYQ010000197.1, from coordinate 554,373 downwards.
TGTCAGCCAGCAAAGCTTTAAAACTGTTGCAATTTTTTTTTTCTCTCGTCAAGGTGAATGACAATCTTGACTGCATGTTTGTGTCTGTATTTACTCACATTTTGATGTATCGCATTCCTTAGTATGAGTATAGATAGTATCATGAGTTGAATAAGTGGATACAAATGTTACTCCTTCATTTTTAATGCAGCACAGCGATGACAGACATATTGATCAGTCGCATAGTCAGACACACAGTCAACTCACTTGTATATAGCCATCATTTAATTTAGATAGTACAAGCTGAGTATAGCTAGTCAGAGCCTAGTTTAAAAAAAGCTGATGATGTAACTAAGCCACATGCTAGGAGTAAAGCCTTGCTTTGGTGGAATTAAACAAAAACAAAGTGAGCCATTTTAAAATTGTAAATATGGTGAGAAGTTGAGATGCAGAATGTTTTTTTTTGATTGGTGGAACACTTTTACTTTGGTTAGACTTCTGTAATGAGTTTGTATTTTATATTTCAACTTATTATGGTAATCTTTTGAAATTTTTAACATTTTTTTTTTTTTCATAGATGAAATTGTATAGGTATGAAATTATTTGTGTCCATTTCTAAACATTTTGGCATTTTCACTTTTTTAAAATAAATAATATTTTTTTGTTTTTGTTAATTTCTTTCTTCTATGTTACAAATGAAGTATCGGGCCATTGATATTTTGTTTTTGAAATGTTATTGAGCTGTTATCTTTTTCACTTGACTGTGAAGCCATATTAAGTCATAAAAACCATTCATTAAGTTTTGTGGAAGATTTTTGTTAAATGGGGAAATTGGTGTGTTTTTTTTAATGATACATTATATGCAAAATTCACCAGAGATGAAAAATATCCATCTGCTCCACCCCCAAGACTTTGTTTTGAAATTTTCAAAGTAGTTCTGTATGAATTTGTTCTTAGGGTTTTTTTCGCATTGATGTACCTGTCTGTTAGAAATGAATTTAGTGCCAAGTATATGCCACAGGAAACTAAAACCAGATAATGTTAATGTCGCTGTGTGTGATGGTCATTGTGATTGCTTTTTGATTTGAAAGTCTTTCAAATTTGTTTTTCATCACATTTTGCTGCGTTTAGCTACTGTACAACAATGGTTTTTTTTTAAAAATATGTTTAAATTTTTTTTTTTTTTTTGGAGAGCCTGTATTAGATTTCCTTTGTTATTATTTTTATCTTTTAAAGTATGATAAATATTTTTTTTATTTGTTTGTTTGTTATTCACACTATTAAGTAGCTGAAAAAAAAAAAAAAGTGAAAGAAAAGCATCAAAGATAAAACGTAAAATTGCTCACTATTTGAAAGATGCATTTGTTCTGTGTAAATAAGCTGAGTGTCAGACTTAGTTATGATCTCCCTTTGACTGTGGATTATTTTCAGCTGACAGTTTTATTTTGTTTCTGATTATACAGCATTGGGAAGTTTTCAGTTTGTGAATGTGACATTTTTATCCGCTAGCCTAAAAATTACATTATGTTTTAGTAATAAATATTTTTATCGAATCATTTTTGATCACTTAAAGCACCATTTTTAAATTGTTAATACCATTGATCAAAATATGTATATAGATGTATACAAATCTTATATATATATATAAAAGTGAAAGTCAAATGACATGAAACAGTTAATAAAAAAGTTTTCTGTAATTCATTTTAAGAAATGTGTCAGTCTTCGTTAATTGAATTTTTCTTTTATCATGGACGACCTTTTTTTTTTTTTTTTATTGAAATATTTTAATTTGGTTTTTGTGTGTGCCCCTTCCCTTTAGTATAAAACTTGTTAATTTTATTAATTCTTAATTTAATGAATTTTTTTATAAACTATTTTGAAGCAACACTGCAAATCATAATAGAACAATCAAATCATAATAGAACAATCGCTTGAATGGCAGTCACCACTGTACACTACCATTGTAGATATTGAAAAAAGCTTTTGACAGTGCAGACAGAGAGACCATTTGGAATCTGATGATGTATTATGGAATTCCTCCCAACCTGTCAAGTTGTTCACAATTGCAAGCTGCCAACTCCTTTGAAATGGAGACAGGGGTTAGGCAAGGCTGCATGCTGTCTCCAATCATTGTCCTGATTGCTATTGATTGGAGAATGCGCAGAACAAAAAGAAGATAATGGACCCTCAGGGAGAAATTGGAAGACCTTGATTTTGTTGATTACATAGTCCTTCATTTAGAGAAACAGCAGCCTGCACAAATCTCACACTTCTTTCAGAGGAAGCCAGAATGAAGATTGGTTAAGGATCAACACTAAGAAAATTGATGGTGAATAATAAACAGGAACGCCCAATACAACTTAATGGAGTAATCATTAACAAGACATCCTGCTTCACTCACATGGGATGAATTGTCCGTGAAGAGGTAGGGGGTTGAAGAAGACACAAAACATAGAATTGACTATATCACAGCAGCCTTCTATACATTGGGAGTTAGGACCCAACTGGCAAAAACGATTTTTCTTCCTAAATTTAAAAATTTGTATCTTTAACAAACATGTAAAGCTGTCCACCTATATGGTTCTGAAACAACTCCCCTTATACATCACATGTAACCCACTCCCTCCCCGGTCACTGCATGTGAGGGCTGAATAACAGTAAGTATGCTATTATATGTATACATGTTTTCTTTAAACTTCACTGAATATATATTTATTAGTCAATCAAATATTTTTAAACAAAAAAATTACACACTTTTTAAAATGTTATATTAGGTCACGTTAAACTTTGGAATTCTTAAGGAAAAAAAAACAACCTTTGGTCGATATTTATTAGGGCAGAAATGTGTATCGAAATATAAACACAAAGTCAGCTGCATCTGTTTCTCTATATTTATTAAAACAATAACAATAATGATGAAAGCGTCAGCAGCATCAGCATACAAAAGTTAATTACTTTTAAACTAGCAACAAAAAATGCCATTTTTTTTTTAAAGTGACATTAATAAAACAAATAAAACGACCGTCACATTTCTTAAGTTATATGGTTCAGTGACTAGATTATGAAATCAACTAAATTCATTAAGACATTGATCAAGTCACACACACACACACACACACATATATATATATATATATATATATATATATATATATATATATATATATATATATATATATAATTATTAACCTCTAATTAATTAAAACTTTTCTATAGGCGACTACAAATCTTGAAATATGGGATTTCCATTCCAGATTAATGCAAATGTTCGTGTTCTGAAGTAATAAAGCATAATGGAATCAAAGAAAATTTTAGCATGGATATTGAAAGAGAATTAAATGTTTAACGGGCTAGTGTCGTTTTGAGAATTTGTTGAGACTCATGCCATTATAAAGATGTTCTTTTGTCTTTTATTCCTTTACAGAGCACGAAACCACCACTGGTTACCCCCCTCCCTCCCCATTTTTATGTACATCACCATTTTAGCCCTTGTTACAACGGTCTTTGAGTTATCTAGGAGGAACTGGCTTACTTATATTTCGAACCCATTTTCTTTATCAAATATTCGCACAATGTCATGAAACAGGTTCTGAAGCTATCAATGAGAAAGATCTAGGACACATTTGAATGAAATGAACATAGCTTGTGATTTGTACTATTATAGACTAGAGGAGCATAGCTTGTGATTTGTACTGTTATAGACTTTGTTCTATCTAACATACACTCACATGACACCTTCTGAACACACGGGGCCCCTCCAGCCGTTCTTCAAGGACAGGGAAACAAGACGACGGCCTACCCTATACCCCCCCCCCCAGCACCACCATTTAAAAATCGTGTAAAAGCTGGTGATAAAAAATCATGACAGAATACAAATCACCAATCATTACGCATTTATGCAGAGAAAAATAAATATAAAACATGTATACAATTCATATCACGTAGCCATATGGAAACATCACCGGCACAACCAACTGGCACAACCAATCGGCACAACCAACTGGCACAGCCAACCGCCACAACCAACCGGCACAACCAACTGGCACAGCCGGCACAACATAGTTTTTGGTCAAGGACCTGCCTCACCCCTCTCTCCCAAAAAAAATAGAGAAAAAACAAAAAACAAATTACAATAAAAACTTTATAACAAAAGGGGAGTATGATGGGCCTACTCTGACGCCTCCCGTCAGGGAGTATGAAGGGCTTACTCTGACGCCTCCCGTCAGGGAGTATGATGGGCTTACTCTGACGCCCCCCCCGGGCAGGGAGTATGGTGGGCTCACTCGGACGCCACCCTCCTCCACCACAGAGTATTCTCTTTGCTGATCGATCTTATACATTTGATTCTTTTGCAGAGCGGGCTTAAGTTATGTGAAGCCCCTGGGCGAAGAAGACAATATTGGGCCCTTAAAATAAACCAGGCATATAAAAAGATTTGAAGTTGGGCTTTTAATAAACTGGGGCCTCGAGCGCGTGTCCCCGATGCGCCCGTCCTTAAATCAGCGTCTCTTCTTTAGTTTGGTTGCGGTGTGTGTATGTGTTGGGAGTGTTAACATCTTGCTTTCCTCTTGGAGAGAGAGAGGCCCGGGGTGGGTGGGGGGGGTGTGGGGGGTAGCGCCGCCAAAGTTACCTAATCACACTACAAAGAGAATGCTGAAGAAAGCAATGAGGTAAGAAATGTACCTAAGTGAAGGGGTCGGTTGTGATGAATACTTTGAGAATCATTATTTATAAATTAAATACAAATTCGACCATCAAATAAAAAGTGTGATATTTTTTTTTATTATTATACCATAACAGGCATCTATTCTTCCTCTTTATGTAAATCGTTTTTGAATTATTTTTTTTAATGTTTTATTTTATGATATATATTTCATAGATTGTTTCACTGTATTTAAAGCCCAATCTTTCATTCTTATATAACAGTGGTGACGAACCTATTGCACGCGTGCCACAGTGAGCACGCAGAGCCTTATTAGTCCGTACTCCGTACTCGACTAAAGTATCACTTTAATTTTAATTGGAGTGTTGGTAAATAAGTGTTTTTTTTATGGAATTTCTGGCATGCGGCTCCAAAAAGGTTCGCTACCACTGTTATATACACTTATATAGGCAGTAGACCACTTGCAGATAACGCCATTTTCCTATTACCGCAGCGAAATGTGCCATAAAGTAAAAAATTCCCATTGAATCCCATGCCAAATAGTTTCCGCAGTATTATATTTTAAAATAATAAGACCACATTCAAATCACTACTTAGTGTGTGTGTGTGCGTGTGTATGTTTAGTAGAATGTTTCTACTTGATGATCTGGGTTGAGTTAAAAGTTCAGACAGACGAAATAATTAATATTTTTCAAAAATATCGAGCCGACATTGTCATGATAGTGTGCTGTATAAATAATGAATTTGAATAAAAAAAAACAACAACATAACTAATCGTACCGATTGAATATCAAAGTTATCGTTTGAATTAATCCTATTTCACGAAAGGATTTAGCAGTTATATTTATTAGTACTAAGTTGCTATTTCTCACCTATGGTTAACATTTGCACTTTTTTTTGCACTTATCTCACTTTTCCATTATTTTCCCGTCAGAGTAAATTACGATAATTATGACTCGAATTTTTGAGCCCATACTAAATAATTAGCCGGTATGGACAATAACAAACACATGGACAAAAAAAAGTGAGGAAATATCTTTTCTAAAAATGGATATATGTAGGTCAAGGGTGATCAGTGGCGTCACTAGGGGGGGGTGCGGGGGGTGCGGACCGCACCGGGTGACACCCTCACAAGGGGTGACACCAAAATGCAAAATATCTAGTTTTAGGCCTATATTCTTATTTTGTAATGTCTATGGAGTGTCATGAGAGGGGTGACACCATGAGTTACCGCACCGGGTGACACCAACCCTAGTGACGCCACTGAGGGTGATCAAAATTTTTGAGCCAATGGCCGGGCACGCTATATTTGTACATTTGACTGACGGGTCTTTCTATTGGTATACATCACTCTGAAACCGTCGGCGTGCCGCGGGCCAGATTAAATAGTCTGGCGGGCCCATGGCTGGTATAGATAGTAATTTTACTAGTAAATGTGATGTTGCGGAGACAATTTAAAATAGGATTCAATTTAGAGTTTTTTTTTTTTTGTTTTTCTTAATCTCAGGCACCTGTTGCAGTGGTCATCACAGAGATAACCTTTGCTGCAAGTAGTATATTAAAAATAAATTATATTTTCATTTGTGCACTCTTCAACCCAATGGGGAAAGTAACCTGAAAACAACCGATATTACAGGAACAAAATTGCAAAGGGAGCTAACAAGGCTACAAAACATACTTAAAAAATATCAAATTTATATCCTTGATGAAATCTAAGATCTCTCTCTCTCTCTCTCTCTCTCTCTCTCTCTCTCTCTCTCTCTCTCTTTCTCTATCCATCTATCTCTAACCCACACAGACACACTCTTATGCTGCCCTTCTATTTATCTTTATTCAATTTTCTAATCTCTCTCACTAGTTTCCTCTCTTTCTCTCTCTACCTCAACGCAACTAATACTAAAACGGTCGAATTACTGTGTACAGCACGCACTCAAGGCCGTGCAATGTACAGGGCTTAGGGCTGGGAGAGGAGTGGAGGGGTATTAGTAAGGGCGTCTGACAGGAAAAGGGGAGCTGATGGAAGATATTTTAAAGCATTGTCTGTACCACATTAACTACTGCATCTGAGAAACTCCTCTTTTTATGTTGCAAAGAAACGAAACAAAAAAAATAACATTGTTATTATTCTATTTTTTTTTCTTCAGTTTGGAATGGATGAAAAAAAAAACATGACAACAAAAAATGTAGCGCGTCAGCGCCGCCATATTGATTGTTATTGCAGAATAATAATTGATATGCATCAAAACAATATAGACATTGGTCACAACAGAAGAAGTTTTAATTTGGCTGTACGCCTATCCCGAATATAAACACTCTAATGTACACTTTATCACGGCCGTTTATAGGCATAGACCAGGGGCGCAACCAGTATGTTGAAGTTGGTAGGGTCCCAAATATTAGGTAAGATGAAAACTGGTATGTCTGCCCCCCAAATTTTGGTAGGGTCGAATACCAGTGGCTTGATTTTTTGGTAGGGTCGGGACCCGCACAACCCGTACATCGGTTGCGCCCATGGCATAGACTAAGGACCCCCTACTGCTTAAGGGCCCCATTTCAGTAATAATTCGTATAAAATCTGTTGCAGAAAGGGCCTCATCAGGTACGTTGTTTAGGATCCCCAAATATCTTTAAAAAATCTCTGTCTAGGCCCCCCTCCCCCTTTCCACAACAAAAAAAAACAACATCCGACTCTGGGTGTTACATCTACAACACAAACCGTCTCATTAAAAATCACACGGCTGATCAATCTGATTTTGAACATTCTCTTGGTGTCCGTTCTGATATTTGGAGTCCATTTTGCTCCCTGCGAATTTACGCAGCAGCATATCCTCTGATGGGGACGGTTGTGCGATGGTGCACAGCGCCCCTCGGATCATGGAGTCTGAGGAGGATAGTCCGTTGGCGTACGACGGGGACCGCAGATACAGCCCGCTCCCCCAGGACGTCGTTGAGTAGGAAGTCCTCTGGGATGGCGGGTCGCACAGGCACCGTAAGCAGAATGTCCAGAAGGTCATCTCGGCCTCGCCGCTCTTATACGGCGTCGTCGGCGTGGTGGCTGCTGTCTGCTGCTGCTGCTCCCCGGGGCAGGTGTCCGACCGAAGGCGGAGCAGCTGCCTGAACAAGGAAATGATCCTCCAGCGCAGCTCTCGCCTGACGAGGATGTACACCCAAGGGTCGAGGATCGGGTTGAACGAGGCCAGGCGAACCATGACGAGATATGTCCTGTCCACGTTGATGTGGTTGATGACGTTGGTTTGACAGATAATGGTGAACACCTGGAACAATCACACAAATGTCATTATCTATTTTCTAAGGATCAATTTCTAAATATCATTATCTATATATATTTATCTATATATCAATCATTATTTACTAATCAATCAAGATTCATATATAAATCGTTATCTGTATATCATTATCTAAATATCATTTTTATACATCGTTATCTATCGTTATCTATGTATCATTTATCTATAAATCTTTATCTTTAAAGTAATCATTATCTATATTTTAATCATTTATACATAGGTCAATATATCAATCATTATCTATATATCATTATCGTTTTAAACAAAATAACATTCGTCCATCCATCACTTAATTCTTCAGTCCGCTCGTTCGTCTGTCTGTTTGATTCTACACTCAGCAAGACTTGTCGTTTGTTGTATAATTTTGAAATTTAATCTTCCCTTTATTGAGATTAAAATTCTTATTGTTTAGAGAAGAATGGCAAGAATGTGCAGTTTCAAGTAAATGCAGTTAATTATATGTAGTGGTAAGTATATGTAGTGGTAAGTATATGTAGTGGTAAGTATATGTGATGGAAAGTAAATGTACTGAAAAGTATGTGTAAAGAAAAGGAATATGTAAAGAAAAATATCTTATGTTCTGATTCAAAATCCTATAAGCCCCAAGACATGGCAATCAAAAGTCAATGAAATATGCCAAATATCGATCCGGTCGTCACCTTTAAACGAAGTCTATTAAAACCAACCTTTTATTTAGAATAAAGCCGTGACTACAGAAACATATACATCTATTTTTAAAAAAATCTGAATCGATACCTCGCTACTCTTTAGAGTACCATTAACAAAAATCATCATCAGCAGTACAACATTGACTCACCATCAGTGGTGCGAAGCAGCTCGTAAAGATGACGGTCACTCCGCACAGCATGACCACCATGTGCAGCTCCGCGAATCTCTGGACGAGGCTCCTGGGCTGCCTGAAGCCCGATTTCTTCAGGGCGTTGAGGGCGCCCTGTCGCCGCCGACGGCTCAGGACGGTGAAGATGACCGCCACGTTACACAGGAACGTGACCACGATGGCGATCAGCGCGATGATGGCGTAGATGAAGTTGAAGGCCACGTCCTTCGCGGCCCTGCTGGTGGAGTTGAAGAAACACCAGGTGCCCGGAAACTGGACGTTGTTGTGGCCGAGCCCCATCAGAGGGAGGCAGGCTATGAAGACGGAGAGCAGCCAGCTGACGATGATGGCGTACTTGGCGTAGGACTTGGGCAGGGTGCAGTGGTAGACGTAAGGGTGGCACAGGCAGATGTATCGCTCGATGGCCATGGCGCAGACGAGGGACATTGTGGAGAACCCGGCGAAGATCATCATGAAGGAGAAGTAGTGGCAGAGGGGCTGGTCGCTGTCCAGCACGGTGCTCGTGGCGTAGATGGTGATGACCACCGGTGACGTGGCGCAGGTGCCGATCAGGTCCGTGAATGCCAGCCCGGCCATCAGCTTGTAGAAGATGGTCCTTCTCTGTTCCGGGGCCGAGGTGGCCATGAGCACCAGGGAGAGCAGGTTGCCGATGACCCCAAGAGAGAACATCACGCTGGAGGTCAGCACGGTGCGGTTCCGTAGGACGTCGTTCAACGGAAACACCTTGAACAACGTCGTTGTGGTCTCGTTGAAAGTCGATGTCAATCCGGTGTCGTTATAAAGGACTTCTGCCGAATAGTTCATGGTGTTAATTTCTTAAAGCATATTATTTTTGTTCACGATGTGTTTGTTGATGAGCAGTAAGTAGAATGAGGCACTTAATCCGATCAATCATTGTTACATCCTCAGTTCATTGTCATGATAACACTAACAACAACAGCATTTTTTGTACGAAGTTACCAGGTGAAATGACGAAGATATATTTATCCGCAATTATACGTATTATTCATTTAAAGCTATTCACGTTATTTTTGAGCATACATTAAAATTAAGCCTTTAAGTAAAACAAATTACAAAAACCATTCGTAGAAATTCTCTTATTTTTTTTTTTCAAGATTTTAGTCATTCAATGCTTAAAAACTTTGGTCTAAAATCTTCAACTTATCCTAACATGTCTTGTTCGACACATTTTCAACAGGTAGTGATCAGCACATGGCTTATTTCCATCCATGAAATCTGTAATCAAACAATTTTAATGTTATGAGAATATATTACAAAAAAATGTAAATTAGAATAAAAAAAATAAAAACAACTGAACCCGTTGTATTTGAAAAGTACACCAGTACAGAGAATATGTGACAAAGCACTGGATAAGCAGGTGATCACTCTTGATACAGGTAACACTTCATACAGGTATAACTGATGCGCATTTTTATTCTAACGTAAAAGCTTCTTTTATTTTTAATGAATTATTATCATTTCTTTAATCTTCGTGCAATGTGTGATTGTAATACACATACGATTTTAATACCTGAATCAACAAGCTAAAGTGAAACACAAGTAAGTATTATGCATAAAATAAAATAAAATTGAGTGTAATTATTTTGTTTCCGAACTGTGTATAAATGTTGTGATTTAAAAAAAAAATACTATTTAAATTGTTAAAAGCATAAAAATAGCTTAAAAAATAAATTGTAATCTGGAATGTTTATCAATTTATTGTACTTAAAATAAAAATACTATTAAACGACGTGGCATTCTAAGGCAGTGAAAAAGTATTTCTACCGATAACAATTCTTTCCAGTTGCGGTTTAAAGGCGAAGTGAGCTAATGATGTCTGTTACACACCAAGATATTTATATACTAGCGGAGCTATTAGTCGCTAGGACAAATAAAAAAAAAAATACAACCAATGCCAAAAAGCCCTTGAAAGAGAAAAAAAAGAATTATATTCAAAGGGCCGGAAAACCTGTTCCGTTGAGTTTTGGCTTCAGTGCACAGCTGAAAGAATTCGTGCCGTTATGCTTAACTTCTCATCAGATCACCGCTGATAATGTGAATGAATGTAATAACAAGTTGTACAACATGCTTTTATGACGTACGTATCAACACATAATGACGAGGAACACAGAGCTTCCGCGAAGGAGAGGCAACCCGAGTGGTAGACATGGGCCTTAAGCCTTTGGCGGGCTCCCATCGCTTTCAAAATTTATTTCCATTTAATTTTCTGCACAGTCGGAGGGGGGGGGGAGGGGGCGTAGGGGATACTAGGGGCTCCCGTTGTCAAATCTCGCCCATGGCCCTAGAGCTCCCATCTCTAGCTGCTTCCCCGGGATAATGATAATAGAATAATGATTTAGTCATATAAATGTACGATTGTTTCGTCTGGCTAACCGATAACAAAAGTTTCACATTCAGTAGAGACATCTATAATCAGGGCCGGCTCTGGGCATAGGCGACATAGACAGCTGCCTAGGGCGCCAAATTGCTAGGGGCGCCAAATTTTAGAAAAAAAACTTAAAAAAAAAACGTTCATGCAGAAGGGGCGGGTGTCCTAATAGATGACTGCCTAGGGCGCCAAATTGCCTGGGGACGACTCTGTCTATATTCTATTAATAAAATACGAAATGGTGTTGAGTCACCCACAAAGTTACGCCACAATGAAACGGTAACTCTACTATATCATGTGGTCAGAGATTAGGATACATTGTTGACAAATGTAAGAAAAATCTTTGTTCTTTAGCCATGTAGAAGTTTATGGTCATGGTTGGTGTGTTGACGGAAGCAGAATGGTACGTTAGTAAATGGAAATATTTTTTTTAACTATTATAAGCATAATGAAAGAAAAGGAGATGAGGTTGAGTTCAACTGCTATCAATTCAACATTCAAGACGATTAAGTTGATATAATAAAACCCAAAGGTTTCCCCACCTTACATGGGTGACTAGGTTGTTTGTCCCAGTTCTGGTGCAGGAAGTAGACTTGGGACTTACTGCTGAGTTGTGTAACAAGTGACTGGCTACAACATGTTATCAAAAGATAATCATCTTATCCTTGAGGGATGATTTAATAGGATAGGCCCTCATATGAAAGTGCAGCATTAACTCTAGAATACGTGGCAAGTGAAGTAATGGGTGAGGCAATATTTATAGTGCCCAGTTATTTTTTTTAGAAGTTTATCTCTTATATCCTGTAAACCAATAATGGGATGTTTTTTTTTTTTTTTTTTGCAGTCCCCTTCTTTCATCCCCCACCAAAGACGATAGTGCAATGGCCACGGAGGCACCACGGGAGACATAGGTAGATGAATAGACACGCCGTAAATAGAAAACTTAACCCACAGCATGCAGATCAGACGCAGCATGATGATCAGCTCGCTACCAAAGTGCAACACAGCCACGTAGTGCTCATTAGCTGTCTTAATTTTAAACCTCGGCTACAATGGTCACCGAGGCAATATTTCTGAAACTGGACAACTACTAAAGTGACACATATTACTTGTAGCGCGGGGGTTCGAGCCCTATACAATATGCCCAATGTATGACATTCCAGACAAATAGCGAATCTCCCCAAAACTGTTGGCTGGGACATAAAGTACTGGAGAGAAAATGACTGGTAAACTTTAAAAAAAAATATTCTTGTGAGCAGTATTAAACTTCCAAACACTGCTTTTTTATGGAGACCGAAACATGTAAAATTATCACACTGAAAACTGTCACATGTAAAACTATCCTATATAAAACTATAACATATAAAACTAACACATATAAAACTAACACATATAAAACTATCCCATATAAAACTATCCTATATAAAACTATCCCATATAAAACTATCCCATATAAAACTAACACATATAAAACTATCCTATATAAAACTATAACATATAAAACTAACACATATACAACTAACACATATAAAACTAACACATATAGAACTATCACATCAAGCAGAGTCGTTCGTGGGTTTGGGTGGGGGGGGGCGGGGCTCAGGGCAGATACTTTGAATTATTTAGGGCTCGGGGCTAAATTACTTGTTCGGCCCCAACAGCATCAAGTTCGATCATTTTTACTGTAAACGGGGTAGGGGGCTTTGGCAATGGCCGTACGATAGTTTGCCTATTTATTAGAATGGGCTTCGACCTAAATTTACCCAGATGGATTCACTGATAGCAGAGAAAAACAAGCCAACAATTTTGGAATCCGCCTTAAGTTTGTATCGTCAAAAGCAGTGGTCTCCAGATAATGTTCCGTGGGCCGCCGTGGGGGACCAAAGGTCCGCGTGATGATAGTGAATCTGAAAACATACCAGACCGCTGGTCTCATATTAAGTTCTCATATATAAGAGAAAGAAATGAGCTAACAACAGGCTGGACAATTAATTACTTCAGTGAAGATCATATCATTAACGAGAAAGTTCAGCTAAAGAAATACCAACAGCCGTTATTAATTGCCAGCCAAAGAAATACAAACAGCCTCTGTTTATTGCAATAAGGAATGAAATTGTTTGAATGTATTTGGTAAAGTAAAGAATCTCTAAAGTATAGCAAAAATTGCATGTGTTAAAATAACCCATAATAGAGTCTACACAGACCATCGGGTCAGATGAAGTAGAGTTCGCCTGTGTGTGTGTGTGTGTGTGTATGCGTGTGCGTGTGTGTGTCAAGTCCTGAAATGAGATGAAGTCTCTTAGATCCTATAAACCACTGACGGAACGGTTTTTGCTGTGCCCTTCTTTCATTCCCACCATAGCCGATTGTGCAATGACCTGAAATATCCATTGGTCCTCACGGGAGATCGAACCTGGGACACTCATGTCGACAGTCTGTCACCTGTCTCTGTAGCCACGGCTATTCTATGGGTCTGTGTGACTAGCACAATGCCCAGCCGCCTTTGCTTTCCCAACTATAGTGAGAGACCTATATGTGAGTTGAGTGGAGTTTGAGATATCGACCCGAGAATAGGCCCGGAATTCGGGACCTACTGGATGGCAGTCCAGCGCCCTACCACTCTACCATTCGGTTCCCAAATGTGGTTATAGCAAGATTATAATATAATGTCAAGAAAAAAAAAGTTAGAGCAACTGCTCGTATTTTTGTATTTACAGGGTCTCTGAATTCTTTGTTTTATTCAGACCTTGTCAGTCAATTGCAAACACACACACACACACACAAAATGAAACAAACAGTGCCGAATCTAGGGATTTGGGGACCCTGGGGGCTTGGCCTCTTTGGGGGCCCTTGCATTTTGACATTCGACAGCGTGTCATGAGATTATGTACTTAATATTTAATGTAAAAAAAAAATTGGGGGCCCCCCTCAAGCCAAGGCCCTGGGTGACTTTCGAATTTGGAACCCACTCCCTCTCCCACCCTAAGTACGCCTCTGGAAACGAACACTTTCATACCGCAGTTTACAAGGCCTAATATATTGTAAACTAACGTCACTTGTTTAGAAAGCTAAGGCTATAATAACATAAACAGTTTTGATTACTTACCGAGACGCTTTTGCAAAACCCGTTATTTTTAATGCCACCTGTTGTCGGAATTCCTCTCACATATATCACAAAATAAATCACGAAATTAGGAACAGAACCGTGTTGATGTGTATACATGTGGCCTTCTTGCTAAACATGTATCGCCGAAAAACAAGTAAATAACGAAATAAACTCAACTTAGAACAAAATAAAATGTGTTTTTTTTTTTAACATCGACTCTGAGAAATATACAATTTATTCTAGCTGGTTATCAAATGAGTTGGACTGAGATCGCTGAACGAACAAACGGTGTAAGTGTGCCATGTCCTCCAACAAGTCACGGCGCACCCTCTGTCAAATGCATTGTGTAATCTTAAAAACATGGGGGGGGGGGGGGGGGGAGAAAAAGGGGACTTTAGTATTTACCTGTATGATAACACGCCAGGCAGGGTCACCCCATTCAAAAACACTTTCATTTGGTTCAAGTTTTTAATTCTATTAAAACATGTAAATAGAGCGATAACAGGGCTTTTAACATTATTAACATAAGAACTTTTTCTCGATGTGTGTGTTTTTTTTTAAAGGCTGTCTTCCTCTATTAATAAATGTACACAGTTGAAATATGTAGCAAATACAACAGGCATTTAGATTTACGATTTACATTATTGTGTATAGGGGGCCGTCCATAAAGTACGTCACGCTCCAAGGGGGGGGGAGGGGGTATAACAAAGTGTGACAGTTTGTGACAGGGGGGAGGGGGGGGGGTCAGGCCAAGTGTGACGTCACATTTATATATATTTTTCATTTTATTTCTAATTTTATTTTTTTATTTTTTTTAGTAAAACTTAATAGTTTTAAAAATAATTTTCAAAAAAAGTTGTGAAATACTTGAATTAGTTTTATGTCAAAATAGCATGAAATGCATATCTTTTCAATGTGTTGTTCACAACTCCTCATGCTATAGTTAGGACCGCTAATAAACTGTTGCAAAGCCTTATTTTATCAGTAGCCTTACGGAAGTGTTATTTTTTCTTTGTTGTCTGCTCGCATAATTATATCACTGATAAAGAAATTTGGAATTTGTGTTATAATACAACAAATTACCAATCCATCACTTCGTTAAAATAATATTGATGCCTTATTCCTTGCAACCAGTGCACCAGGAAGAAGTGCTTATAATCGCGTGGAACATCGAATGACTCCATTTAGCAGCGAACTGTCTGGTGTCATATTGCCAAATGAACATTATGGCATTCACTTTGATTCGCAGGGCAGAACAATAAATGAGGATTTGGAAAGAACAAACTTCAAGTTTGCAGGTGAAACTTTAGCTGAAATCTGGGTGCATGTGATTGTTGACCAATTTCCAACAGTTGCAGAATATATCAACCCTGAGAAATCTGAATTGAATGCAGCAGGACTGAAGTCGAAAGATAAAAATGGTTTGACCATCATGTTCTCACCAGCCAATACTGCACTCAAATTGTGAATTTTCAGGACATAAAATGTTGCGACAAAGTACGGAGCTCATTTTTCAACGTTTTACCTTCGAGATTATTTCCTCCTCCAAATCCAATCCCAATAACACAAACAACTGATGGACTCAGAGCTTCAGAAAGAGCAGATGCAGATGCACATTCATTTCCTTCGTTGTTTGTTTGTGGCACAAACTCTCAAATTTGATGACATTATGCCAAGACCAACAGGAGTTTTTAAAGTGCAACCATATGATCTTTATTGTCCATCTTTGCAGACCAGCATACATGATCGAATTTGCAAAGTGTGTCACTTATACTTTGCCTCACAAACAATGTTGAAGAAACATACAGGATAACACAGAGCTCGGGCGCAGGAGAATGTAAAAAAGTAAAGTTTCCTTAGCCCTAAAGGGCCATCGAGGCAGATGAAGTGTAGAATTCATCTGTTTCTATAACCTAGGCATATGAAGGGATTGCATGGTTTGCACAATTCCCAGCCGCCTGTACTCCCCCAACATAAAGTCAGGTACCCATTTAAAGCTGGGTGGACTTGGGAACTTTCACCAGGACCTGAAAAAGTCCTAAGGTTCTCACTGAGATTGCAACCCGGGACGCTCCGGTCGACAGTCGAGCGCTCTATACCACTCGGCCACTCGTCTCCTAGGAGAATGTGCCAACCCCAACTTTTCCAGAATCAACTCAGATAAAACGCATTCGTCCTTTGAGAATCGCTGCTAAAAGGCAAAGAGAACTCATGGCAATTATTGGCAGAATGGAAAATGCACATTCAGAGGATGTTGAGTGGCTAGATGAGGATGAAGTTGATCTGTCTGCAACTATCCTTCCAGGAAACGATGATGCGGAAAGATTTATGTCAGTCTTAACTATGGATAAACACTTCACCATGGATGGATGACGTCTAGTGAATATTTTTTTTATTAAACATAATTCACAGGCCCACTATAAACATATTCAATATAGCACCAGAGCTGCCCACATAATTTGTCAATCTAGTCCTTTTTTTAGTCACATTGTTTTGTCTCCATTTTTATTATTTAATCACTGGTTTAGGTCAAGTTTCGCTAATCTTCTTCTGATCCTGTGTCAATAGAATGCATAATCGGAAGATTATCTCAAAGTTCACCTCACCCATTGTAAATGAATAGGTAGCAGATAAATGATGTTTATTATATAATTGTCAATCTAATTTTTGCAATTTTTTTTTTCAAATTCAATTGATTGAGTTACTGTTTCAAAGAATAACTGATACAGCTATTGACAATTAGTTATTCAACATATTTATATTTTAAGGCAGTTTAATAGTGAAGTGCGATTTAAGTTTTCGATTAAATTTTAATTAGTTCTTAATTAAAAATAAATTTTCGAAAGTGTGACGTACTTTAGGGGGGGGGGTCCCGAGATTTGTGACACTTTGTGACAGGGGGGAGGGATGGGGTGTCAAAAATCGTCAAAAATAGCGTGACGTACTTTATGGACAGCCCCTAGACGCTTTAAACTGTTTAGCGTTGTACCATTTAAAAAAGATATAACTAAGTATGACTTTTAAGTCAGAAAATGAATCAGAATTAAAAGAAAATATCTAACTGTAACGACGGGTGGCAAGAACTTGAAAAAAAAATAAATAAACGCATCGGGTTAGAAGCACAAAGTAAAATTCTATTCACCATGAAAGCCCCCATGCGGATACATTAGCATATGATTATGATATGAAAAAAAAAGATTTTAAAGCCAGTTGGAACTATCTTTTGACACAACCCTCCCTTATCTCCCTCTCACCTGGTACGGGCGAGAATCCTCAGGCAGGCGATGTCTGTAGAGGGGCAGAAGTTTGATTAAGATAATATTTTGAAGACATGACGATAAAGGGTTATGAATGTAATACGAAAGACATGCTATAATACAGTTATTTAATTATAATGTGAAATTGGCTGACATATCATGCATGTAAAATCAACAGAGCGTGGCCTCAACCAACGGATTATTCATGATTAAACGATTAAAAAAAAAAAAAAGAAAGATTCTTTTAATTTAATAAATCCCTGATGAAGTAAACATTTACAGAAATTGGTTCCCCACTTCAAATCTAATCGTCTGTATAGACCCCACACTATGAGACATACTGGATTAGACTATACACTATAATCAGACATTTTGAAAAGTTCAGTAGTATCTTCTATCATCATCTTCTGTTCATCTTACAATTAATGCTATCGATATGTATGTCGATGGCGTGGACGATTGAAAACAACAACAACAACAACAACATAACAATAGGTTTAGAAATTGTGTAACTACACACACCGGGTCTGAACTAGGACGCTACAAGTCCTGGTTGGATCTATTGAAATGGATTATTTTCTTTAAATCCTGTAACGTAAGACTAATCTCCGGGATACTTGTGGTGTTAGAAAATACACGACCGAAACTTTCGTAACCGTAGAGGTCCTGTAGGGGGGAAGGGAGGGTGGTTGGGTGGAAGAGTGCTGAATGGGGGTGTGGTGGGCAAAGCATCTTTCTCTCTATATCTTTCTCTCTCTCTCTCTCTCTCTCTCTCTCTCTCTCTCTCTCTCTCTCTCTCTCTCTCTTACTAATTACCATTTATAGTCTGCATGCTTTGAGTATCTCTCAGATCAATGCAGCGTTTCAAAATTAAATCGGATACATTTACAATCAACGTGACCAGGACTATTTGCTTTTATTTGCATAACTGATATTAAGACAAGGAGGCAATATTTTATTTAATGCAGGGTTGCATGATGAAAGTTTCACTTCTGTATTCTATGTTGTAATTGCCGCAAGTATTGGGGCATTTTGCTTATCCTGTGTTTTTTATGTCTCCACCATATTTCACGAATAATCAGGGTTGGCTATTCATGATGCCAGTGCAGGGATGGACAAACACATGGCCAAACATACGGCCGGTGTGAGAAACATTTTGGCTGTCCAAATGGTAAAATAACTATCAAAATAGTGACTACCAATTTAACAAGATTATTATCTGTGATTATTTATTTACAAAGCCATCCTTATAAACGATAATGTTTGTTAGGTAAAAATAGTCTCTTGTTTATCTTAAGGAGCAATAAAACAACATATGCATACGGTAAAAATATTAAAAATAGACAAACAAATATATTTTACATGTAGTTTACTTTGTCAAACACACATGTTACTTGGTAGAAAAAAAATATTACGCTTTTAATAATATAATAAATTAAGAAATAAATCTCACTTTGTGTTTTTAAAACTGTGTTTGTCGATTTTATCCACCCCACCCCCTCCCGCTCCCCACCCACACCCCAAACATAAAATAAAACAAATTTGCTAAAGAAAAAAAAATGTGATCACTTGGCTACTTTATTGACTGCTCAGTGCGTAAAAAAAAACCCTTTTAGGGTGCTAGAGCTTTTAAATAACAATTAAATACCATTACAGTAATATATTTATTTTAATCTAATGATACCAATGCATATAACTTAACTAAAAATGGGATGCAGAAGAGGACCCTACACACATTTCTAGACAGGGTGCAAGCTCAATAGAAGATCGGAAGATAAAAGGAACAAATGGATCAATCTTCTCATTGACATCGAAGTTATTCATCGATAAACGCTGGACATTGATTCTTTTAATAAATAAATGCGTACTATGAATAAGTGGACGGGTAACAATAAAGAATGGACAGGCCAAAATATAATGACCCTACCTGGCGACCTCACGACGAAGAGAGGAATGGAGTGAGCACCAATCCGACGCAGCATAACTGAATTTCCCCAACGACAACACAATATTTGTTAAGGCGAAACAACTGTAATATAATTGTGAAGCATGCACAGTTAGCGAAGGTTTCGTCTGACTTTGTTTACCAGAAGTTAAGACTAAATGTAAAAAAAAATAAATAAACAAATGAAATTCATCAATGCCTATTATGGCACAAGGCGTGACTTGCCTGGCTGAAGTCTAGGGTTTGAAACCCTTATGTATAATAACATAATGTTGGCATGTGACAAAACATTCCATTTGCGCGTGACCTGCGACAGTTTACCATTCATGATTAACTGGGTCATGAGAAAGTTCTTAGCCTATCGAAGTTATTTTTTTTTCACCAATTTTACTGCGTGTTTACGTTTTTGATTCCTCCGTTTCACTTATTAAACATTAAATCAATCATCTTTTTGTTCTTTTGCAGCAACAGATGGGTGCAGTTCGCTTATACATTTAAAAACAACTAAACCGCTTGTCTCAGTATTGAACAATTTTCGTCAACAGTTGTATATATAATAATAAATGCGTGTGTATGCAACTCCTAGTATATCTACTTGGGATTGTTGTGGACGGCACGCTCTAGATCATGCATCGGAGCACTGGGCGCTTGATGTTACAGGGCAGGGGTTCTTAAACTGTGGGGGGTTGGCAAAAATTATAAATAATTACTTAGCGATAATTCCCCCCAAAAAATGTTTTTGAACTTTTCTTTTATTTACTGATGGATCTTAGTGGCTCACACAAGTATGAGACCCGCTGTGGAAGTGGGTGAAACATTAAGGAGTCATTTGTTAGCATGAACGTTCTAATGTAGGTCGTTGATTGATTTGAATCCCATCACCGAGATCTCGTCTTGTGGGGTATATGACCTCTGACCAACGAGTTACCTCCACCATCCCCCCCCCACCATAGCCGACAGTGCAATGGCCATGGAGGCAACACGGGAGATCCTATAGCGGGTAGTTTAACCATGACCTGAAAAAATCCTTTTTTTTTGGTCCTCACCGGTGATCGAGCCAGAGACCTTTAGTTCCTTCACGTCGTCGACAGTGGAGTGTTTTACCACACGAGCATTTGTCCCATCCCCAAATGGCTTTAGCGCTCCCCCCTCCTCCCCCCCAGTTTTGTAAAGGGGGTGGGGGGGGGAGTAGAAAAGACGCGACACGACTGTTGCTACCGTCACACCTGTCATTAATAAACATACATTTCTTATATATATTTGTTTATTAAATGCTAGATTATTAAACATGATCAGTTCATTCATAGAGAAAAAAAAAACAACAACGCAATACTGTGTAGAAACTCACATCCACGAGTACGTTGTGTACAATGTCCCTTTGGATATGGGTTGCTAGGCAAGCTTGAATCGTAAACAATGCGTGAATATGGTCTGATTATAAAAAAAGCATGTGGGTGGACCACAACAAAGAGGAAATAACCCCCACAATCTAAGATCGTTGTAGGTCATGCTGACCTTACGTTGCTCCAATCCCAGCAGCACAATGTCACATATTATTTTTTCATTCACCCTTTAGCTACTTGACCAGATTTCTGTTTGCACAAAAACCAAAAACCAAAAACCAAAATCAATGAATATAGCGCACGGATTAGTCGGCAATAGGAATATTTTAAATAAAATATCTTAGACTTACGATTTAAAAAAAAAAAATCCTGGTAGATTTCTGTAATTTTGCAACTATTTTCATAACGGACAATGCCATTGAGTGGCTTAAGTAAAAACAAAGTATTTCACTTCCACACAAACAAAGTTCTGGTCAGCTTATATCCACAAGTTAGGAAAACGTCACTGTGGCTAGCTTTGTTCCACTTCTCCCTTTATCGCCCACATCAAACCACGATAGCACTAGGTCAAGAATGTCAGGTGATCATTTTTTTTAAATCGGTCAGTTCGAAAGTACGTCATCACAACTAGGGCTACAACCCACCCTACTTGTGGTCAATACTGAGTCCTGATAACTTAAGGTCAAGATGGTCAATTGGGTACTTTTTTTTTTGGACTGCTCAGAGCAAAATCATCATTCAGGGTGTAATTGCTGTTACAGCTTTAAAAACAAAAAAAAATCTTGTTCGAACCGGAGCCGTGGGCAGTATCAACGCATGCGCACACTGAAAGATAATTGGCCATTTACATTTCATTCTTTTGGTGGGTTGGCCCGGGGGCTCCTGTTGCCGCCCTGTTATTGCCGCCCTGTTATTGCCGCCCTGTTATTGCCGCCCTGTTATTGCCGCCATGTCATTGCCGCCGAGTAGACGGAAACTTCTAAATTTCCTTGTCAGTTTCTAGCAGGACTGCTCTGCACTTGGTGAAATTATTGAAAGAAAGTGTTTCAATTAAAAAAAAAAATACCAAAAGCTTAAAAAGAGTCTTTGAAGGGCATGAACGCATTTTTTTTTCTTGGATTTTTAAGTGTATGTTATGAAACGATTAAATTTATTTTAAAAAATGTGTTTATTTTTAACAATCCAAATGAGAGAAAAATATTTAGACATTATTGACTTGATTTATTTACTTTCCTCCTCCCATGTCTCACGAGGGAGAGGCTTTAATAGCTGTAGCCTTCAGGTTCCGCAATAGGGAGGGTCAGTAGCGGTCAGTCACATGATAGAAAAAAAAAAGGTCAAGTAATAAACAATAGACTTGAGGTCCGCTTAGACACCTGAGGATCGACATTGACGGCAGGACCGTTTTTGTGGGCGTTCTTAGGCGCCCCCCCACCCCCTTCTGCCCATTCCCAGCACTGATTCTTATTGAATAGGATGTTATCACGGGCACCACCAAGTACTGTAGCCTAGGACCGTTGCACATATCTAACTTTTTTTTTTCAAAGCTCCGCCCCCCCTCCCCCCAAGACCCAAGATCGGATCTGATTAGAAGTATGAAAGGAGGCTATCTATCACTTACATATATTCTTCACTTCTGATGTTCTTAATTTTCCTGGTAATCTATGTGTTTCTGATTCCGCTAACTTCTGAAGCGTTTCTTTAATTTGTACTCATCCAATCTCTTCTCACTCACTCTCTGTGTGATCTCTAGTATACACCAACTATCTCCCACTCTCCCCCCTCCCCCCCCCCCCCCCCATCTAAACACAGTTCGTTAACTTTGCATTAGCACGTTAATCTCCACGGAAAGGTTAAAGGTTAAACGGGACACGTGTTAAAACAGCAAACACCATACCTCGTGTCTGTGTTTTTTTTTATGAAAGGTCTGCTGGCGATCCGTCAATGGATGGCGGTTCCCATGTCCCGTCCTCCGCAGCGGTGTAACGGTGTTATCGATGATGCAATAAAAAGGTGTTCACGTCAGGATCCATCGGCACCACCCCGCGGAATCCAATTGTTCACGCCTTGTCTTGCATTAAGTTATATATAGATTAGTGAAAAGGGGAGGTAAAATGAAGTGCACTTACACATGCTCTTGTTCAATTACTTGTATCCCCTGACTGATACTTAAAGTGAGACTTCACAAAAAAACAAATTCCTCAATTCTCCCCCCCCCCCAACCTTCTTTTAAGTGTTAACTGACCTACATCATATTTACAAGATGAAGGTCAAGGACTCTACAATTTGCTCAAAATAGACTTTTCAAAAAGTGGTTCTCAAGATTTTTTTTTTTTTGGATTTTGAAATATTTTTGAAAATACAGGAATATTTTAATATACGTTGGAATTTGATTCAATCTATTATTACTTTACTATATGAATTCTGACAAACCTTTGCATAGAAATATAGCAAATCTCAACTTTGACGAATCTAGACTCAAACGGCCATTAATAGTTAAACAGGAAACAGTATTCTTACTTTCGATCTACAGCAGATAGGCATGAGACGAAACACATTTATTACGATTTTTAATATTGGTAAATTATATTTTTTGACAGATTGAAATGAAAAACTCTGTGAATTTGAAATCCTAACCTTTAACCCTCACGATATTTCTATCACATGCATGTCGATACGATGCATTCTTATCGATAGACATACTACCTAGCAACTTAGCCCCCCCCCCTTCCACTGCGGAGGGAGCCCACATCAGAAATTTTTTTTTCATCCTTAAAAAAGGGCCACCTGATCACTTGTCAGTGGATCCGCCTGAAATAATTTACATTATGGGCACACTATTGGCAAACTGTGGACTTCTTGTTTCAGAGTCCTAATTTATCTCTGCCATGGAGAAAATTGCACCACTGCTTAGTGCCTCCTAATCTATCTTTGACGAAGGCCACAAAAACTTAAAAAAGGCAGTAACGTATGTGTCTATGTATTAGACGCAACATATTATTTACATTTTAAAAATACTTTATTAGCTAAACCACAGAGTAGTCCGGGTTAACCTCTATATTTTACCTTTATGTTTGACCTCTATGATTTACCTTTATGTTTTACCTTTAATGTTTTTATCATCTGTAAAATGTGTTTTGAGAATCGCGCTCGTTAACAGTCTTTGAACCATTTGAAGAATTAAATAAATGAATTGAAGAAAAACACATAGACGAACTTCTCGCCATTTCAAGTGTTTTAACATAATAATAATAACACATGTAAATAAAAGAGAAAAAAAAACGTTTTAATTATGCATATCTGTACAAGTGTTTTTTGTCTGTGTGGTTTTTACTAATGACCTACAGAAATTCTTCATCACTGATGATTGAAAACACCATTCACATTCTCTTTGTTGAACGGTTCTGTTACCTGCAAATAAACATTGGCATAAGCCATGAAACTTTTTCGTGTCCCTACGCGCAGTAGTTCATCTACCAGACAGTTGTTCATATACCAGACAGTAGTTCATCTACCAGACAGTTGTTCATATACCAGACAGTGGTTCATATACCAGACAGTAGTTCATATACCAGACATTCGTTCATCTACCAGACAGTTGTTCATCTACCAGACAGTAGTTCATCTACCAGACAGTTGTTCATCTACCAGACAGTAGTTCATCTACCAGACAGTTGTTCATCTACCAGACAGTAGTTCATCTACCAGACAGTTGTTCATCTACCAGACAGTTGTTCATCTACCAGACAGTTGTTCATCTACCAGACAGTTGTTCATCTACCAGACTGTCACGGGTTGTGACTAATATGTCGAAACCATCCCCTTACTCCAACCCTTAGCTTAATAGTATTACTAACGTTAAGATGTATATGTTATACCCTGTATAATAATACACGTTCCCGTTCTCAAGTTCTCCCCACCTTCTTTTACCCCACCCCCGTAATTGCGTCATAGACCAGGTGTCCGGCGGAATCTCCGCCGACGGACCAAAGTAGCGGTTAACAGAAACACGTTACATTCCTCACGGGGACCTCTCCCTGGTCACTCGGCCCTGGTCAATCGCCGACAAAGGGATGGATGTCCAGTTACTACTGTCTTTGTCGGTATGGCGTACTTCTCCCCCCCCCCTCAACTAGGCTCCACCCCCTAATTTGAAAGTTTGAAAGAAACAGATATTATATTTGATTGGCTAAGGGTCACGTGGAAGAAAGTGTTTGAATAATGTAAGATAGATTTATAGACATTCGACCGAGGGGTCCCAGGGTGACCGGTCGCAATCCGACTGAGTGATAACCAGTCGACTTGTGTGGCTCTGGGTGAGCGATAGAGAGAGAGAGAGAGTTAACTAGTGATAACGTCCTTGTTCCCCTCATTCATTTTATATTGTATTATTTGCTGCAGTTTGGATCATCTTTGCTTATGAGAAGTCACCAGATCCCTGTTACGGACTGGTGTCTCTGTAAATAAATATATTGTGTCGCTGTACACCCTTGTTGGATTGATTATCGTCACTTGTTGTACGTTTAATTGTTGGTGAGACTGTGTGTGGTAGAAACACAAATACAAATACGAGTCATCATTGAGTCAGCCCTCATACTCTTAGCAACAAGCCAAGGATACCTTCAAAGGGGTCCTCAACACAGACAGTAGTTCATCTACCAGACAGTGGTTCATCTATCATACAGTTGTTGATGTACGGTCTCATTGCATGAATACTCAAATGTCATCACAACCTAAGATTTTTTGATTGGGAGTCTTTTATAGAAGAGTCCGGAGGTCCACCAAAAGAAATTTAGGGATCTTGTGCAAAGAAAGTACAGGTTACCCTAAAATGTCTAAATTACATAGATGGGCTCCCGAGACCTATAACGGCTGTATCTTATCTTTATTTTCTTTATGAGGAACTTGAAATATAAAAACTTTATCAATTGACAACTCAATGGTCACCAGCTAATGTCTCATACAAACAAGGGCACATAACAATAGCCAACGTTGTACTCTGTCAAGAGCCTATATCAATAAACCGCGGGACACCCCCCCCCCCTCACTGAACCTCCTCCGGACCACAATAGGCTAAAAATAGCACAACAGTCCACCATCCAACCATTGTTAGCGGTCACGCACTAAAAACACATTGATTGTCGGCAGAGAATGTGTTTACTTGGGATTATATAAAAAAAAAAACCGACTTGTAAAAAAAAAAAAAACCGTTTGTTGAAAAAACAACAACGGCAATAACCGGTTTTCTAAGTTTATAAAAATAAATAAATAATGATACAGTCAAATTTAATGACGCGGACCGGTTGCAGAGATCTTCTAAGTACGGATCATACAAGTACAAGTATCCAAAGTGCTAGTACGAGTACAAGTAAAAGTACCCAATGTTCAAGTACGAGTGCACGGACCCAAAGTGCAAGTAGAAGTAAAGCATCCAAGGGGCAAGTACTTTTACTATTAATCGGTAAGTACTCACTTGGTAAAACAAGTACCAAGTCCCAATCTCTGACAGATGGTGTAACCATGAGTCTCAAACAGTCGTCAAGAGTCACGTGGGTTACAATTTTACGGGACACAAAGTGCGACCCAAACTGACTGGAGAATCAATACGAATATTCCAGATACCATCATTAAAAACAAAAACAGAAATAACCTGCCAACTTTCTGATAAGGCGGGACACTTAGAAAAACTGTCCAAGTATAAAGACCCGGATCGAGGGATTGTGAGGAATGAGAACCACCACCGTGTCAGTTGGGTGTCGTTAAAAAAAGATCTACACGACATCATCTATAGGATACCAGCGAAATTCAACATTTGTGGACTGAAGGAGGTTGACTTACTTAGAACAGCCCACAAATTAAGGAGGGCTCTTTCCAAGAAATACCTTAAAAAAGAAATTCAGAGAATATTTCTACCTTTTTGCGAAACTTTACAAAATTACAATCACTGGTGTATCTTTGTCTGCTATCCACATTGTTCAATGTTAACATATAAATCTTGTAACCATGGTTCAGCGAACATGTTTTGACATAACTAAATAAGTCTGAAAGAAATCCATAGAATGCCTCACTACTATCTACTGCTATCATCTACTAGCAACTGGACTCTAAACATTAACTTCTCACTTCTCTCTCTCTCTCTCTCTCCCCCCCCCCTCTCTCTCTCCATTCCCCCCCCCCCCCTCTCTCTCTCTCTCTCTCTCTAACTGTATCTCCTGACTACCTGACTGATAAACATTATGTTCTATCTGACTCCTGTCCAGTTACCCTGGTCATCTGATCTATTCATCCGATCACATTCTTTTATCCACATCATGAGTACTTTTTACTCTAAACACCTTGAATTCTCCACATTCAACTACCTTAACATTGACACATACCACTCTAAATATACAATGACGGCTTCCCACATTGCTCAATTATGCCACTAAGGTACTAATATCTAGTTTTGAAAAGCCTGAAATCATTAGGCTGAGTTTGGAGGATATTTTACAAAATAAAATAAATTCAAATTTGAATTAGACGTAAAAACATCTCTGTGTGCTGCTAAAAATCTGATGCATTTTTTTTTTTTACCTCTAAACCAATAAACGAGCGGACAATTTCGAGATAAACTGTAGTATGCAACAGTATTTTGCAACAGTCATTCCCAATCTATAGTAACATCTAATTCAACTTGACTACTATTCAGTGCTAGCCCCTTGAGAAAGTTTCATTCGCCAAATGCAATCCCAAACGTCTGCTATTTAATAATTATTTAGAAGATACAAACTATAAACTTTCCAACCTCTTGAAGCAGTGGAATAGGAATTTAAATTGTTTTGCATTTCTAATAACAAAGTCAATATTAACTAAAGACAGTACAAAGCCTCTAAGCAAAACTCGTATTTAATTCTATTGAGATTTTCTATTGAGTGTTAACAAAGGGTTATTTACATATTTGGTTAAAATTAATTACACAGAAGGAAAAAAAAAAGTTGTCAAATGGGATTCGATTACGTAAATCTCCATACCCTGTGGTTGATGTGGAATCGATTCCAAGTGTTTATTTGTAATCGATTCTGTTAGTTTATCTGTAATCGATAATGTTGGTTTATCCCCAACATCTGTAGAGTCTCGGCTGACCAAGTGCTGGGGCGCAGACAAAAGGATTCCCACTTACTTCATTCACTGAATAAATGTGGCTTTTGAGGGAATATTACCAGACATGCTCCATGAAAGCGATACTCAGTTCAGGGGGATCGATTCCACTCCTGAGGGAGTGACTAGTGAGTTATAACTGGGGATAAGGAAGAACGAAGCAACAATGATTAAGATAAATAATAGAGGAGATACAGAGAGGGAGAGGGAGAGAGAGAGAGAGTGTGAGTGTGAGTGAGAGAAAGAGAGACAGAGAGGGTATGGAGGGGTGAAACAGGGGGAATAAAAACCGTAATAGGGGCACAGGTCAGAGGGGCGCTGCTTGATCTATAAATGGATTCAAATCGATGAGAGATCAGAACATATGGCGTTTAGAATGTGAAGACTGTTATGAAGGTAGTTGTGGATATTGCCATACACAGTGAGAGACAGAGTGATAGACAGACCGAGAGAGAGAGAGAGAGAGAGAGAGAGAGAGGGGAGAAAGGAGAGGGAGAAAAAAAAAAGAGAGAGAGAGAGAGAGGAGAGGGAGAGAGAGAGGGAGAGAGAGAGAAATAATATGGTTATGTGGGAGAGGACAGAAGGGAAGAACGATTAATAAAAAAAGAATACAAGCTGAATGCCTGAATGCAAACAGTGAAAGTATTAAAAACATCACGTGACCCGTGTTTATCACCTGACAATATCTTGTTTTCTGAGTCGCGCTATTCAATTGACACACCATTAACTATATAGATCCTAGTTTCAATTGACACACCATCATCTATATAGATCCTAGTTTCTCAACTTGTTATACGGGTACCACGAGGGGTACTGGAAAGGTAACGCAGGGGTACTCAGCGACATACATTAATTTTTTGGTTTAAAAACCAACTAAGAGTTTGATGAAGGTCGCTAGTTTTCTACCACTCATTACCTAACCAGCATTAGAAAGGTAATCACATTCCATAAAGGAAGTAAGCAATTTTATTCGCGAACTTACGTGTGTGGGGTACTCGCGGACATATTTTTAACAACCATTGGGGTACAGTCGTGAAAAAAGTTTGAGAAACACGGAAAAAGAGAATAATCACTTTCCACATGTTCAGAACGCCATCTCACGGCAAAGGGCAGTATGTACCCGGCGTTAAAAACAGCCCTGCTTTAATTATAGTTGCGTTTGATTGTGTAGGTAGCCATGCAGTTGACGGCGACATTATTTCCAACCTTCGCTCTCCATCATATTTCCAGCATTTCGATCAGTTTTTTTTTTACAGCGGAATTATTGAAATACAGTGTAATAATAATAAAACAGCCAGGGTTGTGTACATGAGAGGAGTCCGGTTTGAGAATCACTTTTGTTCTTTACGGTTCTGTTAGAGACGGTTGTGTTGTACTTTACCCGCCCCGCCAGTTGGGGATCACTCACTCACCAACAGTAGGTGATGATCAGGTTTAGTTGATTCTCTAAATGTTTCTCCATCTGATCAATACGAATTTGGCGTTATCTCTATCGATGCCAGCGCGAATGGCCACGGAATAAAACATCAGGAAATCACTACACTTGGAAGAAAATAAACATGCCACTTCAGACGCAATTAAAACTGTCAGTGTGAAAGAACGACTTTTAATGTTCAAAGTTACAACAAAAAAGTAATCAAAACAAAAAAAAAAAAAGTGTAACAGATGCAGAGAAGTAATTGGATGAGATTTAAAAAAAAAAAATTAGTTTGTGTCAAGCGTGAACTGGGCTTATGCCGCATTGAAAATTCTAAGTGACATGTTTACAACTTTACAACCTTAAGTCGAGTACTACAGTCGAGTATCCTTTGCAGTATTCAGGGAATTAAAAAAAAAGTTTAAATGATTGATTCCTACACATTTATAAAATAAAATGTTTTATTCGTTTAAATGTAAGCCATGTCTGCTAATCTGGTACCCGCAAAGTTTTGTTTAAACTGTATTTTTAGATTCTCTTACAGCTATAAAGCCTCAATGTATGGGCACTAAGTCAGGGGGTCCCCATGTATATGGGCACAAAGGTAGGAAACCCCATGTATATGGGCACTAAGTCAGGGGGCCCCATGTATATGGGCACTAAGTCAGGGGGCCCCATGTATATGGGCACTAAGTCAGGAAACCCCATGTATATGGGCACTAAGTCAGGGGGCCCCATTTATATGGGCACTAAGTCAGGGGCCCCATTTATATGGGCCCCTTGCAGATTTACTATTTATATTTTCTCTTTTAAGTAGTTTTTTTTGTAGAAGCTTCCTATCATTGGTTTGACCAGTGGCCAGTGATTCTGTACATGGTGGTGAAATATGACGAGAATTACAATATATAATTAAGCGAAACATATCCATTAAGTTATCAAGTCTAATTTCAGGAATGGTTTGTGTCGTTGGTGGGATTGGAAACGCAGGTACATTTTTTAGTCAGTAGACTGTAGAGAAAAATAGTGGAATTGATCAGCAGCGCAACTAGCTTTAGTGGCCCCCCCCGGGGCGGAATCTAAAAATACCACCCTATTCCTGTAACAAAAAGAACTCATTTGGTAAAAAAAAAATGCCGCTCCTTTATGGTAAAGTGCTCACAGGGGCTAACCGCCCTTCCCATACCCTCTGATTTACGCCCCTGAATTTGGATGTAATTATGATATATACATATATTTATTCTTTGCTCGTGAACCAGTATTTCAAACACTCTGGATGATATCACCGTCTGCCAGGGAAGATGATTTAGTTATCAAATTAAAGGATAGGAATGGTAGAGGCAAATTATGTTTTGCTAGTAGCTCTGACAATAAACTTCAAGCAGTCACTACAAATTATAAAACATCAGAAGCTGGCGACTATAAGAAAAATAAAGACGGATTCGTCGTCTTACATTGGTGTACGGATAGACAATTATACCAATACATGTATGGTTGGACAAACGGGTATATTGAATAGAAAGATTTTGTATTTATGGTTAAAGAGAGAGAGAGGGACATACACAAAGTAACGTTGATTCTCTACAAATACACACACTTGTTACACTCATCATATGTTTTTCAAAAAAAAATATTTTTTTTCTCCTTAAATCTTGGTTATTTAATTTGATCTTTAATAAAAAGAATAATTGATTTTAAAATTATTTTTTTAAAACAACAAAACTAAACAACAACCAATCAGATCTTATTGTCATTTGATTGGCTGCATTTAACACACTAATTAATTTAATTTGTTGTTTTTAAATTTGGTTGTGTTTTCAACCTAAATACAGATTATCTTTAATAAACAATTACACGGAAACAAAAAAAAAAAAGTAATTGATTCCATAGTTTTACAAAGTCGTTCTAAATAAAAGCCAAACTTACTTGTGGTTATAATTTCATTGAAATCCTTGATAAGAAAATAAAATTTCACAACCATATCAGTCATCATTCCTTTGTAAAACACGTACGGGCTGCACCTAATTCAATGTACAGGCTGCAGTTAATTCACTGTACAGGCTGCACCTAATTCACTGTACCGGCTGCACCTAATTCACTGTACAGGCTGTATTTAATTCACTGTACAGGCAGCACCTAATTCACTGTACAGGCTGTATTTAATTCACTGTACAGGCTGCAGTTAATTCACTGTACAGGCTGCAGTTAATTCACTGTACAGGCTGTATTTAATTCACTGTACAGGCTGCAGTTAATTCAATGTACAGGCTGTATTTAATTCACTGTACAGGCTGCAGTAAATTCAATGTACAGGCTGTATTTAATTCACTGTACAGGCTGCAGTTTATTTACCGCCGTTGTCCCATTAGACAGCCAAATGAATACAGACAGTGATTAAAACATATCCAGAACGAACTGAAAAAGACATCTTGTATTCTTTAATTCCACGTTATGTTACATGCCAAATAGTCAAGAAATGTAAAAAAAAAATAAAATAAGTGAATTCAATCTAGTATGACAGAAGTGGAGTTAGACCTGGAACTAAAAAGGTGAAAATAAAAAGGTGTGCTAAAAAAAAATAAGTTTGGGTAGAAAAAGTTGGTGAGCTGGAGTGAGACTTGATGAAGCGCCGAGTGAGCGGCGAGAGTCATGTTCTGGTGATTGATAACAGAGTGTGATAACAAAAGAGATTGCCTAGACATGAGTGGCATTACATCATATGTGATGTCTAGACTTGAGTGACGTATATATATATATATAGTCACTTTATTTGTTGGGCAAACAGTGTTGAGGTAAACTAGATTTTTTAAAAAAGGGTATCTATCTATCTATCTATCTATCTATCTATCTATCTATCTATCTATCTATCTATCTATCTATCTATCTATCTATCTATCTATCTATCTATCTATCTATCTATCTATCTATCTATCTATCTATCTATCTATCTATCTATCTATCTATCTATCTATCTATCTAATCTATCTATCTTGCACGTCAATCAATCAGTCAATCTTTGTCATATCTATCCTTCCATCCATCCATACTTACATATACACACACATACACATGTACATTATAAATAAAGAAAGCAATGAACTGTCCAAACCTGTTTACAAATACGCATATTTGCAAAAATTGATTTTAACAATCATTAGATGATATAAACAACAATAAATAAATAAATATATAACTGTGTAATTCTAGTGAATGGGATCAGAGGACAGAACGCCTTGAAGGGAGGATAGACATTTCAGTTTTGCTTATTGATCTCACAAAGACATTATGATGAATGGGTTCGTTTAAAAAAAAAAAAGAGAATAAAACAGAAATACATTTATTTGTGTTGGACAAATGGTTTCAGCTGTGTACCTTCCCCAGGCACGACTCTTCAACTACCGATATTAGATAACATTTTATTTCGGGTTAATCCTTTCATTGAATCATATGGAAGAGAGTTAAGTCAAGTATTGCACAAGTCGTCCTAATTGGGCCGATCTAGCCATAGTCTTTTTTACAGACTTTACATCTTCCGAAGTACCAGGGATGTTTCTAGGGCTCAGGTGTAAGGGGTGGAGGGGGGGTTCGCTGCAAGGAGGACTGAGGTATCAGACCGGGGTCTCAGACTGGGGTCTCAAACCGGGGTCTCAGACCGGGGTATCAGACTGGGGTCTCAGACCGCGGTCTCAGACTGGGGTCTCAAACCGGGGTCTCAGACCGGGGTATCAGACTGGGGTCTCAGACCGCGGTCTCAGACTGGGGTATCAGACTGGGGTATCAGACTGGGGTCTCAGACCGGGGTATAGACTGGGGTATCAGACTGGAATCTCGGAAAGGGGTATCAGAGTGGGGTATCAGACAGGGGTCTCAAACCGGGGTCTCAGACTGGGGTCTCAGACCGGGATCTCAGACTGGGGTATCAGACCGGGGTATCAGACTGGGGTCTCAGACCGGGGTCTCAAACCGGGGTATCAGAGCGGGGTCTCAGACTGGGGTCTCATACCGGGGTCTTAGACTGGGGTCTCAGACCGGGGTCTCAGACCGGGGTCTCAGACTGGGGTCTCAGACTGGGGTCTCAGACTGGGGTATCAGACTGGGGTCTCAGACCGGGGTAAAGACTGGGGTATCAGACTAGGGTATCAGACTGAGATTTCAGATTAGGGTATCAGACTGAGATTTCAGATTAGGGTATCAGACTGAGATTTCAGATTAGGGTATCAGACTGAGATTTCAGATTAGGGTATCAGACTGAGATTTCAGATTAGGGTATCAGACTGTGGTCTCAGACTGGGGTCTTAGACTGGGGTATCAGACTGGGATCTCAGACTGGGGTCTCAGACCGGTGTCTCAGACTGGGGTTTCGATTCCGCGGTATGCAACATGTAGATATCAAACTCAGTAATTAAATCTCTCCCTGACACCAAGGCATGTCATCAGGGTCGTTCCTAGTAATATCCTAGCCCCCCCCCCCCACCCCCACCCCCAGGGTCAACGAGCCCCACGCCAGTTCAAATATGTTTCAAGTCAATAAAAAAAATCGTTAAAAGCCATACATTATCCATTTTGATTTATTTAAGTGGTGCAGACCGAATGATTACAAAACAATCAAAGGAATATAATGATAGAAGGGTCACGACAGGGGTCACCACCAAGCCTAACAACATCTTTACATACGCCCTCTCCCCTCCCCCCCACCCCCTCACTTAGGCTTTCCATAGTATCACACATCAGGAAGAAAACAATATCATTTCCGGCTTTTGTGTTTCTGTTTGTGTAGGTTGACGTTCATTACTATTGATCAAATACTTTGAAATACGGTGCTAGCTGGCTTTATATTCTGTATAAAATGTAAATTGATCAAATACTTTGAAATACGGTGCTAGCTGGCTTTATATTCTGTATAAAATGTAAATTGATCAAATACTTTGAAATACGGTGCTAGCTGGCTTTATATTCTGTATAAAATGTAAATTGATCAAATACTTTGAAATACGGTGCTAGCTGGCTTTATATTCTGTATAAAATGTAAATTGATCAAATACTTTGAAATACGGTGCTAGCTGGCTTTAAATTCTGTATAAAATGTAAATTGATCGAATACTTTGAAATACGGTGCTAGCTGGCTTTATATTCTGTATAAAATGTAAATTGATCAAATACTTTGAAATACGGTGCTAGCTGGCTTTATATTCTGTATAAAATGTAAATTGATCAAATACTTTGAAATACGGTGCTAGCTGGCTTTATATTCTGTATAAAATGTAAATTGATCAAATACTTTGAAATACGGTGCTAGCTGGCTTTATATTCTGTATAAAATGTAAATTGATCAAATACTTTGAAATACGGTGCTAGCTGGCTTTATATTCTGTATAAAATGTAAATTGATCAAATACTTTGAAATACGGTGCTAGCTGGCTTTATATTCTGTATAAAATGTAAATTGATCAAATACTTTGAAATACGGTGCTAGCTGGCTTTTAAATTCTGTATAAAATGTAAATTGATCGAATACTTTGAAATACGGTGCTAGCTGGCTTTATATTCTGTATAAAATGTAAATTGATCAAATACTTTGAAATACGGTGCTAGCTGGCTTTATATTCTGTATAAAATGTAAATTGATCAAATACTTTGAAATACGGTGCTAGCTGGCTTTAAATTCTGTATAAAATGTAAATTGATCGAATACTTTGAAATACGGTGCTAGCTGGCTTTATATTCTGTATAAAATGTAAATTGATCAAATACTTTGAAATACGGTGCTAGCTGGCTTTATATTCTGTATAAAATGTAAATTGATCAAATACTTTGAAATACGGTGCTAGCTGGCTTTAAATTCTGTATAAAATGTAAATTGATCGAATACTTTGAAATACGGTGCTAGCTGGCTTTATATTCTGTATAAAATGTAAATTGATCAAATACTTTGAAATACGGTGCTAGCTGGCTTTATATTCTGTATAAAATGTAAATTGATCAAATACTTTGAAATACGGTGCTAGCTGGCTTTAAATTCTGTATAAAATGTAAATTGATCGAATACTTTGAAATACGGTGCTAGCTGGCTTTATATTCTGTATAAAATGTAAATTGATCAAATACTTTGAAATACGGTGCTAGCTGGCTTTATATTCTGTATAAAATGTAAATTGATCAAATACTTTGAAATACGGTGCTAGCTGGCTTTATATTCTGTATAAAATGTAAATTGATCAAATACTTTGAAATACGGTGCTAGCTGGCTTTAAATTCTGTATAAAATGTAAATTGATCGAATACTTTGAAATACGGTGCTAGCTGGCTTTATATTCTGTATAAAATGTAAATTGATCAAATACTTTGAAATACGGTGCTAGCTGGCTTTATATTCTGTATAAAATGTAAATTGATCAAATACTTTGAAATACGGTGATAGCTGGCTTTATATTCTGAATAAAATGTAAATTGATCAAATACTTTGAAATACGGTGATAGCTGGCTTTATATTCTGTATAAAATGTAAATTGATCAAATACTTTGAAATACGGTGCTAGCTGGCTTTATATTCTGTATAAAATGTAAATTGATCAAATACTTTGAAATACGGTGCTAGCTGGCTTTATATTCTGTATAAAATGTAAATTGATCAAATACATTGAAATACGGTGATTGCTGGCTTTATATTCTGTATAAAATGTAAATTGATCAAATACTTTGAAATACGGTGCTAGCTGGCTTTAAATTTAAATAAAATGTAACTAAAACAACCGGGGAAAACATCCAACAAAACACCATTCAACATTAAGGGAAAGTATCGCATCGATATTTACAACAAGAAACAACATTTAGCCTTTCATTTCTATCCTAATTTAAATATTGTGTTACTAGTCATCCCGCGGCGTAAAATACGCCGCCTTATCAATCAATATAATTACTGTAATTTTATTTTTAAATAAGCAATCAAACAAAATAACAGGTTGACATCTTAGCAGAAAATACATGGAATGCAAAGTTGAACTTTGACCTAACCCAAGCGAAACAACGCGAGGTGTCGTCTGTGACCTATTCGGGAATTCCACAATCTATAAATAGTCCTGCGTCTTGAAGTTGTGTTTTATATATATATATATATAAGATTATTTCTTTTTCACGGCAGTCTTTATTTTCTTCCACTCTCATTGCATATTTCTCAATGTCAGCTTTAAATATTTTCAGAGCCAAGAATAGAAAACAAGATATAAACATATATTACGCCCCCCCCGTTCAAGGCTTATTTTTTTTATGGTTAAATATACACCGCTGGTCCACATAGGTTACAATAGTTTTCTGTTTGGCCAAAAATTTAAATAAAGTTTACGCTACAGCTCTGGTCGGTGGTTATCCTGTGGCTAAATATCCCCAGATAATTACGTTTTAATTAACTACAGACGTGTTGCTTAATAACAAGCAGCAAGGGAAGGCGGAAGTTAATGCAGCTTTACCCCAACCTTTCCCCGCAATAGTATCAGTTTTCTTCTCTCTCTCTATTCACTTTTGTTTTATTGTCAGCTTGTAAACTATCAAGTCTTGTTGAAACTGAATTTGCGACAAAAAAACCGGTCAGTTTTATTTCATTTAATATATCTTTTAAAAGCATACACATGCAGTAGCGGACTGGGTTTGAAACCATAGGTTGCCAGCTTACAACAGAAGCACACTCAACGATGCTTTTATATGATTGTGTTTTGAACGAATGAAAACAAATGTGGAGGTTCATAAAGTATACTGTTCTAGGGGCCCACTAGCCATTGGGCAAGCAGACTCAATGGTCATTCCGCCACTGCAGCGGCGTACCTAAGGTGGG
This sequence comes from Bulinus truncatus, assembly GCA_021962125.1. NCBI lineage: Eukaryota > Metazoa > Mollusca > Gastropoda > Planorbidae > Bulinus > Bulinus truncatus. The sequence continues at coordinate 517,148 of JAGDYQ010000197.1, read as the reverse complement.
GGAGGGGGTCCAAATTAAAAAGTTCCTCAGGGCCCCAGCTTGAGAGGGGCCCAAAAATATTTTTACATTAAATGTTTAGTACATTATCTCATGCCATGGTGTCGAATGTCAAAATGCAGGGGCCCCCTCCTCGGGCCCCAAAATCCCAAGGTTCGGCAACTGCGCGACTGTATACATGTATATATGTTCAAACGCATTTCTCCTACATTTACATTTCTAGCAATAACGAATAACGGGTGCAATGTGCCTCTCATGTTCAATATGCCTCACATGTATAATACGCTTTAATATGCTCTGCGCATCCGATATGCTTTATAGGCCTAAAACAATTTACACTCCTAGTATGATATACATGTTTAATAGGCTTTACACGTTTAACTCTCAACTATTTACAAATGACATTCACGGGAAATTCGATCGGCAGAGACAATGTCACTGGCTGGCCTGGAGCGCAATCATGATTGAGGGTGTACCTAGAAGACCTTCACATGTGTGAAAAGTTGGCAAGTAGTTGGCAACGCTACCTATTTCAGTAAAACGGCCACAAGAACCATATCAAACTCCACATGGCTCATAATGATTAATAAATGAGCGAAAGTGACGATTTGAGGCTATAAATACATATACAACAACAACCTCTAGGCAACCTCTCCAGATTTTAAATATGATAACGCTATAGTAAATTATTTAACAAGATTCAGTGGAAAAAAAGGAAAATGAAAGGTAAAAAAGAAAGACTGATTGAATGGGAGCCGCATACACTAAACGGTTTTCAACCGACGGTAAATGTACCCCAAAAGGTGCGGGAAACCTAACGCAGGGGGTACGCAGCGACATATGATTTTCGTTTAAAACGCAACCAAAGGATTTGAAGAACCTACGTACCGGCGGAGATACTGTCACACCCTTCGGGGTATAGACAAAAAAGTTGAGAATCGGCGGCACTATATGAACAGTTGACTTTGAATTACGCAACATGGTAGAAGTGAAGTCATTGCTGTCAACATGGTAGAAGTGAAGTCAGTGCTGTCAACATGGTAGAAGTGAAGTCAGTGCTGTCAACATGGTAGAAGTGAATTCATTGCTGTCAACATGGTAGAAGTGAAGTCAGTGTTGTCAACATGGTAGAAGTGAAGTCAGTGTTGTCAACATGGTAGAAGTGAAGTCAGTACTGTCAACATGGTAGAAGTGAAGTCATTGCTGTCAACAAGGTAGAAGTGAAGTCAGTGTTGTCAACATGGTAGAAGTGAAGTCAGTGCTGTCAACATGGTAGAAGTGAAGTCAGTGTTGTCAACATGGTAGAAGTGAAGTCAGTGTTGTCAACATGGTAGAAGTGAAGTCAGTGCTGTCAACATGGTAGAAGTGAAGTCAGTGCTGTCAACATGGTAGAAGTGAAGTCAGTGCTGTCAACATGGTAGAAGTGAAGTCAGTGTTGTCAACATGGTAGAAGTGAAGTCAGTGTTGTCAACATGGTAGAAGTGAAGTCAGTGTTGTCAACATGGTAGAAGTGAAGTCATTGCTGTCAACATGGTAGAAGTGAAGTCAGTGCTGTCAACATGGTAGAAGTGAAGTCAGTGCTGTCAACATGGTAGAAGTGAAGTCATTGCTGTCAACATGGTAGAAGTGAAGTCAGTGTTGTCAACATGGTAGAAGTGAAGTCAGTGTTGTCAACATGGTAGAAGTGAAGTCATTGCTGTCAACATGGTAGAAGTGAAGTCAGTGCTGTTTTTCTATAATCTATCGACACATAAAAAAAAATCGCAACACTAACGTTTTGATGACAGTTATCATTTATCAGGAAGTTGTGGTGGATCCCTGCAGACACACTGAGAGGCATGGTCTGATCTGGGTCAGTGGAATGTAGAGGGCATGGGGTTACTGCCAGGATGACTTGTTTAATAAAAATATCCAGCTCACAAAATAAAAATAGTGTGCTATCAGTATTGCACAACTCCCCTGCCCCCCCCCCCCCCCCCCACAAATTCTCCACTAGAATATTAATTTTCGCCCGAGGAGGGGGAGAGGGAAGACTCGGGATATGGTCCTGTTTGTTTGTACATGGTGATACAAAATACCAAGCGAAGACCCCCCGAGGCAGCCCTTGTGTCTAAATGTGTTTGTGTCCAATTATGAGTTTGTCTACGTGTGTTGTGTCATGTATTTTGTGTTGGGATCTCTCAGAGACAGTACACTAAAATTATACCTTTAGTCCAGTGGTCGGCAAAGTGCGACTCCGGAGCCGCATGTGGCTCTTTGGCTCCTTAAGTGCGGCTCTGGCATTTAGTTTTATTTAGTATACAACTTATTTAGTGTGCTACTTATTTAGTGTAATAAAAGTTTACTAAACAAGCAGATTTGGCTCCCAATTTTTTTTTTATTGTTGTAATGTTCATATTTGGCTCTTTGGCTGATAAGTTTGCCGACCACTGCTTTAGTCAAACACAAATAGTACTAATGGTAAAAGAAAGAAAAAACAACAACGATATTTTCTTGTACATGTTCTATAACTGGATAGCACAAGTCGTTACTTCAACCATAGTTGACTATTTAGACACATTTTATTTAAGTAAAAATTAGCTGAAGGACTAAAAATCTAGAAATATAACACTATTCCTTTACATCAATAAATGAAAAATATTTGCTCCAATGACCAATTCCCTACCAAAACAATTGTGACGAGACCTGCATTCCGATCTCACGAGTATCGATTCCTCACTGTTTATAGATTTAATAAATTTCATAAAATAGCATTTATACACAATTTACATTCAGAGGATGGTGGCAGAGTACAACCCTACACATCTCTCAACTGGATGAAATCAGAGGTAATTGATTTGGTTAAGATAAATAAGGTGAGAAGATAGCTGCAGAAATGTGAAATAGAATGTTAAGTATTTTGTTGTCAGGAGTATGTTTAGTTACAAACATCAGGTACTTTGTTTTCTCCCTCTTTCGTTATTCTTTTTTTTTTCTGTTACTCTTATAAAACAAGTAATTGTACATGTATGTAGCGTTGCTGTGTCAAGGCACCACCAATATGTATCAAAATAGATTTAAAAATAGATCAAAATATTGAGACAAACAGATCAGTTGAATCAATGAAATGTCAATAGAATTTTTTAAATAGTGTGTGTGGTTGAGCGCGCATGCGTGTGTGTGTGGTATGTGTGTAAGGGTGTGTGTGTGTGTGTTTGTGTGTGTGTGTGTGTGTGTGTGTGTGTGAGAGAGAGAGAGAGAGAGAGAGAGAGAGAGAGAGAGAGAGAGAGAGAGAGAGAGTGCACGCGTGCGAAAAACTTTAAAAAGAAAAGACACGTAACCCCTGGGAAGTGATCAACAAAAATGAAAACAATGAACTATTTATAGTTAGAATAATTTATTTACAGAAATATTAGAACAGAAGACTAGATGATGACATGAATATAATGAAAGAAATAAACTGTAGGTGAGATAATTACTCTTATGTATAAGTTAAGGATTTCAAAGATAGATACAGACTTTGTGTGACAGCATACATACACATGGATAAATACAGACTTGGTGTGACAACAGACAGACACATGGATAATAAAGATGTGAATAGAGACGTTTTTTGAAATATTATGTTTAGAGAAAAAGTAAGAGATAGACAAAGGTAAACAGGTAATCAATTAAACTATGTGTGTGTATAATGGTAATAAATAAAATGTGCCTATGTGTAAATAAAGAGAGAGAGAGAGAGAGAGAGACAGAAAGAGAAAGATATATATATATATATATATATATATATATATATATATATATATATAGAGAGAGAGAGAGAGAGAGAGAGACAGAAAGAGAAAAAGAGAGAGAGATATATAGAGAGAGAAAGAGAAAGAAAGATAGATAGATAGATAGATAGATCGACATATAAATAGGTAGATAGAAAGATAGATAAATAGATACTCGTTGGAGGTAAACACATCACTCGAGCTATTCTTAAGGCAGATATAATTATTCGTCCTAAACAACTCTCTCTCTCCCTCCTCCCCACCCTCATAGCTTTAACAAAATATCACAGTAATGAAATGTACACGGTAATGAAATGGTGAGCAAGGTAGAGACGTAAGAACATGATATGAGTATTTGGTGTGTGGAGGGGGGGGGGTGAAGGGCGAAGGGTGGGTGCACATGATGAGCTGATGTTCAATGTACAGGTAAAGGTAGTTTCAATTGTCCAATCTATTTCCGGAAATTGTTATATATTTTATTTCTTTATATTACTTTTGTCAACAGGCAAACCTCAGTTTACAAGTAACTTTGTTTACGAATGTTTCGCAAGGCGAGAAAAATGTTTTAACAAAATGTTTCGACCAATGCCTTGCAAGACGAGCTTTGAAAAATCACGCTTATCCGACGATAAGACAAACTGGAGATTATACAGATATCAATTATATCATTTTTGATTACAAATTATGGGCGTGCAAAATGTTCCCTTTTGATGAGGGCAATGCGGATGGTTGATTTATAAGGGAAGTAATCACGTAATTTAAAAGCGAATTGGCGATAGCTCGACTTCGGGATACATCGGTGAACGATAATGCTAATTAGAGATGATAAAACAGAAATAGGTCAGACAGGATTGAATATTTCAGGCGTGGATTGTTTAAATCAGGGATCACAAAGACGCGGTAGACGTACAACAATTAAGAAAATCAACACAAATAAATTATGTTCTAAATATTACGTAAAACATAAGGTACAGGACGCGCTAAAGAAATTTCTTTTTAATTTGTTCTATTTTCGGCACTTTGAATAAATCCGGTTTGCCATTCCTGGTCTAAATACTTTGCTCATGCGCAAGAATCTTTCCACCGCAAAATAATCTTAACCCAATATGGGGGGTGGGCAAACCTTTTTACGGAGGGCCACATTGAAAACTTGATTGTTATCGGCGGGCCGCATATATATTTGTCTACTTCAATTGTCTACTTCAATGAAAATATGAATTTAAGATAATAACCTTGTATTCGTCATTTTTTTTCACATTCATACTTTATTACACATCCACTGATGCACATTACATTTTAAAATATGAACATATACATACATACGGGCCTCACAATATACTCAGACGGGCGGCATGCGGCCCGCGGGCCGTAGTTTGCCCACCCCTGTGTTAGACGGTACATCAACTTATAATAATCGTTTGTTTAACTGTGACGGGCAGTTTGAGTGGACTAGACAGTCTGGAGGATGTCTGTAATGTAGTCTGTCACAGTTTATCAGTGGGAACTTGACCAGATACTTGTGCGTAGTGGACTCTATGTGGATATGTTGTATCCAGGTAGATATGTTGTATCCAGGTAGATATGTAAAAAATTAGAAGTAAAAACGCCAAAAAAAAAATATCCCGGTTAAATAGAAAATTAATGAATAATCATTTGCTCGCATGTCAGCTAACGGGATTGTCATTATAATTTTTAAAAAAAATTTCGACCAAATCATATTTTGGTTCGTTTTATTGCGTTTAGCTTTTTGTTAATTGAAACATGTAGAGATTCTTCAAAAAGATTTTCGAAGAAATTTTTAATGTTTTCCACATAGTAAAAATAAAACAAAATATCTGGACCTTTTTTTTCTTTTCTTTATTCATTAATTACTGTCGTGGTTTTTAATGCCATTTAGTGAATCTCGGCAATTCTTTTGAAAAAGATAAAAGTAAGCATTTTTTTGTTACAGACTTTGCGTGTATCGAAAGTCATGTGTTTGCTGCTGACTCTACCCATAGTGAAAATTCTACAGCAGGGGCTAGGCATTCTACAGCAGGGTCCAGGCAATAGCGCGGGGGGCGGGGGGAGGCAGGTAATGCATTTTACTGAGTAGAGCAAATAAGCAGAGGGGCCAGACAAAACGCGGGGGGGCGGCCCCCTGGCCCCCCCGCACGCTACGGGCCTGATCTAATCTATCTATTTATCTCTCTCTCTCTCTCTCTATATATATATATATATATATATATATATATATATATATATATATATATATATATATAATGTAACTGTACATAAAGAGTAAATAGGGTGTTTATTATGCAGTCTCAATGAGTCTTGCCATCTCAATTTTAGGTTATATTCCTTCTCAGCGTCTGGAATCCAATATTTCATTCATTCAGAATGGTAACTTTGTCACACAATCTGGAAATAGAACCGAAATTTCCGTCGCCAAACTTTAGATTTGCAAATCAAACACTGATTATGCATCTCCCATCTTTATGTATTGTTCCATTCTCGGCATCACCACATACGTCACAGCAACCATCGGTTAGGGACACATACACACAGGGACAGACAGACAGACAGACACACATACACACACACAGAGCCAGCTCACTCACACATATAGAAAATAAAATAAAAATAAACACATGCGTCAGAGAGATAGTCGACTTCACACTCAGTATGACGCAGTATCTGTCAGCAAACATGCGCGCGCATAATACTCCGCGCACGTGTTTTGCCCAGAATTGCTGAAGTATCGTTTTGCATAAAACGTTCTAGATGGAAAATTGGCAGACAATCCAGGCATGCTTCTATGATACCAATACTATATCTCTAGAGGACAGAAAACCCAACTTCAGTTCAATATAAACAAAATGAAATTGATCTATATTTAGAACTAAAACCATTTTTGATCCCAAATTTAGAGTTAATAAAAAAATATCATATAGAAAAGAGTGAATTGAATCTGGAAACACAATACAATGATTCATTTAAAAAACGAAAAAAAAAAACAAGTGAAGGAAACTGAATGGATGACAAGAGTCGCAGCTTTAGATAGAACTATGTTCGGGGAAATTAGAAGATTAAGGAGTGGACTTATCAAAGAGTGATACACTATAGGAAACTGTGAGTGGTTTATGTTCCATACAGACATGTGGTCGTTTTCCATAGAGACACGTAGCTCAGTTCCATAAAGGCATGTGGGTTATGTTCCATACAGACATGTGGGTTATGTTCCATACAGACATGTGGTTATGTTTCATATAGATATGTGGTTATGTTTCATATAGATATGATTCTAAGTTTCATACAGACATAGAGGCGTACCTAGGTGGGGAGGGGCCTCAGCTTGAAGGGGCCCCCACAATTTTTTTACATTAAATATTAAGTACATTATCTCATGTCATAATGCAGGAGCCCCCAAAGAGGCCAAGTCCCCCGGGCCCCCAAATCCCTAGGTTCGGCACTGTACAGACATGTGGTTTGTCCCATAAATACGTATGGCAATGTTCCATACAGACAGGCAGCTATGGTTTATGAAGTCCCGTGGTTATGCTCTATAAAGACATTTGGCTATATTTCATACAGGCATGTGGCTATGTTCTCTACAGAGATGTGGCTATGTTCTCTACATGCATGTGGCTATGTTCTCTACATGCATGTGGCTATGTTCTCTACAGAGATGTGGCTATGTTCTCTACAGACATGTGATTATGTTCTCTACATGCATGTGGCTATGTTCTCTACATGCATGTGGCTATGTTCTCTACAGAGATGTGGCTATGTTCTCTACAGACATGTGATTATGTTCTCTACAGACATGTGGCTATGTTCTCTACATGCATGTGGCTATGTTCTCTACAGACATGTCGTTATGTTCTCTACAGACATGTGGTTATGTTCTCTACAGACATGTGGCTATGTTCTCTACAGACATGTGGCTATGTTCTCTACATACATGTGGTTCTGTTCTCTACATGCATGTGGCTATGTTCTCTACATGCATGTGGTTATGTTCTCTACAGACATGTGGCTATGTTCTCTACATGCATGTGGCTATGTTCCATTTGTGATATCACTTACAAACCTTAAAGAGAAAAAAACATTTCGTCGTACTAAATGTATACTCATTACGGTCATATTCCCCCAGGGTTGGGTTAACCTAACCAACTGTTTCTCGGTTTCTGTCTCCTGGTAAAGAGTCTATGCTCCAGTAAACGAAAAAAAAACACTAATTTGAATATTGGGCAAATACATTTAAATAAATCGATACTAAAAGAAAGTTGCAAGATAAAATCAATACATCAAAACAAAACAAAAAAAAAGGTTCTGTATCTGTTGAACAAGTAGAATTGATTACATCGACTCTTTTATTTCACAAGTTAATAACTTGAGACTCATAATTCATTTCGCTATTCTAATGATTCCATTTTTTTTTTAATATTCCAAAATTTGCATCAATTTTTTTTTTCGGTCAGGATTTGTGTATTCATGTGTGGCGTCACCATATTTGTCGACTTTGTGACACCCTTTAAAGAGACGCCGCTGATGTATGAATTCTGAATGTGTACATTAAGACAATAAATTCCCATAGGAACCACTACAGACTGTCGAACCGTTTCATCGAACTATGTTCTAATTTATCTCGCTATCATCGGACAAGAGTGATCATGATTGTATGCAAATGTAACTAATGTGAAGTTAAGAGTTGATTAATGTAACTAATGTGAAGTTTAGAGTTGATTAATGTAACTAATGTGAAGTTTAGAGTTGATTAATGTAACTAATGTGATGTTCAGAGTTGATTAATGTAACTAATGTGATGTTTAGAGTTGATTAATGTAACTAATGTGAAGTTTAGAGTTGAATAAAGCTTACTGAACTGTCTCAGAAACACTCTTTTTAAATAGTAACCATGGCAACAGTTTCCGTAGCTAGCAAAGTTAATAATAAAAGAGAAAGCTTTGTAGATCTCTCGATGGATGTTTGGAACTTGTTGTAACTGGGGGTGTGAGTGTGATCAGTGAATTCTCGAGTTGTTTTTTTTTATGGTATGCCTTTGAAATGATTATGTTTGTGGGTGTGGGGGAAGGGGGTGAAAGGCGGACGGGGAGGGGGGACGTGTGTCTACAGGACATGCGTGGTGTGGCCATATTGATATGTAGCATTAAAAGTTGGGTGACTTGAATATTTCATGATGACCATTGCCCGCAGCTGACACTCGAGTCATTGAGATAATGCTTCCACAGTTTCAACGATGGAGCTGATCAAATTAGTTCAAAGCCCATGTCTTTTATTCTGGACTTTTATGTGGCCATAAAGTCCAGGGCTAACCGAGTTACGGCCCATCATGGTCAAGTTGCATTAGTTTTGAACGTCTTTTATCTTAATGGACGATGCCTGTTCCTTGATTATTCGTGCCCTTGTTATGATTAAAGGAAGGCCATTTCACTCATTGTAAGGGAAGGCCATTTCATTCATTGTAAGGGAAGGCCATTTCACTCATTGTAAGGGAAGGCCATTTCATTCATTGTAAGGGAAGGCCATTTCACTCATTGTAAGGGAAGGCCATTTCATTCATTGTAAGGGAAGGCCATTTCATTCATTGTAAGTGAAGGCCATTTCACTCATTGTAAGTGAAGGCCATTTCATTCATTGTAAGGGAAGGCCATTTCATTCATTGTAAGGGAAGGCCATTTCATTCATTGTAAGGGAAAGCCATTTCATTCATTGTAAGGGAAGGCCATTTCAATCATTGTAAGGGAAGGCCATTTCACTCATTGTAAGTGAAGGCCATTTCATTCATTGTAAGGGAAGGCCATTTCATTCATTGTAAGGGAAGGCCATTTCATTCATTGTAAGGGAAGGCCATTTCATTCATTGTAAGGGAAGGCCATTTAATTCATTGTAAGGGAAGGCCATGGCACTCATTGTTCTTTTTTTAACCCCTGACTGAAAATAAATACAATCACGATTAAGCCCCATGATCAACAGGGCACAGAGCTCTTGTAGTCTAGTTTGACTTATCAACATACACATTTCAACGAGGGCTTCAACTTTATTGCATTTAACCGAAACCCCGCTATTCCAATGGCGGTTCCTGACTAAGTCTCAAAGAAAAAACAAACACTGGTGTGACTTAGAATGATACAGTAGTACATTATTGTTATAGTCATACCAACATGTCTGCCTGATCTTTTAAATAGTCATGCCAACATGTCTGCCCATCTTTTTACTGTCACACAAATATCACTGCCGATCTTTTTTACTTTCACACAAATATGTCTTCCGATCTTTGTCTATAGTCGTACCAGTTTGTCTCCCGATTTGGGATAACCGCAATCTAACAGCCTAAATCTTTCCACACTTTACGCCAATCTATTTGTCTCTTTATAAGTGGAACAGTGAGATCGTTCTCTCAGACTGCCTATCTATTTTCACCAATCTCTGTTTACCACATGAGCCCATTGGGCACATAACCTGGGCCCCCATGAGTATCAATTTTTCACTCAATCGATCAATAATATTGAATCTTTTTGAGCAATTGTTCTATATGGCCCATCATATGGGTTTGTCCATAAGGGCCCATTAAGCTGTTGAGACGCCCGGACTGTCTCTATTCATAGTTTGTTTTGTTAATGTTTTAAAAACACTCAACTCTGTCTTTATATCTCTGTTTTAAAAATACGACAACATACAAGCGGGCCTTTTCGTAACAGTGACGTCGGTTGGACCGTCTTTCAATAACAGTATCAGAGTTTAATTCAAATATCCCACTTATCACCAGCCCCCCCCCTCCCTCGCCATTAGCCACATTCTCAATGTCTCCTTAAATAAAACATTTATATTCAGATAGACAGGGTCGGGTCGGACCTAAAGGAGGGGTTTGCCAAGCGCGCATTGGGCGTCGAGTTCTCAAGAGCCTTGAAAAAAACAAAAATTTTAAACTTGTATTATTTTTGTTTCCCTCTCTTTTTACTCATCAAAAACTTATAAGAAAACAATTTTCCTTTTTTTTTCCAGGGGCCACAACAGACCATTTACTAGTCCCTGCTAGCAGAAGAAATATTTTCTTTATTTTGTAAAAAAGAAAGTTCTTACCTGCTCTATATCCACGAAAAAGAAAACCATAACAACAACAACAACACATTAAATGAATCGCGTGTGACAAGAACCAAAACAAATTAATTATTTACCACCTTAGCCGATTTAGCCTGTTTTAGCCAAACTAATACCGGATAAAAAATTGAAACAAAAAAAAAAAACAAAACAAACCCAAACAAACCAACTTAACGGGATAGAAAAAAAAAACACAAAACAAAACAAACATCGTCTGCTACCGAGCGGAGAGACAAATCTGCTGAGTCACGTGTTATTTTCACGCTTTTAAACCCGGGGTGGGGAAAAGGGAGGTGTGGGGGGTGGGGAAACAAAACAGAGGTATTTGATCTGGCCAAAAATATTTTGGATTAACAGAGGGATTGGCGCAGTCTTTATAATTCTGATTTTTTTTGGCTTTCCACTCAGACGAGACTGAAATTAGGTACACTTGAAACAGAGGTACAGTAAGATGGAACAGATTAAAACTACATGAATGGGGAATAAGTCAATGTTTTGTTCCTCATCAGCAGTGGGATTGGGAAACATTCATTCGTTTCGTCTTGGTAACTGAAACATGGCAGTCTATCTATCTATCTATCTATCTATCTATCTATCTATCTATCTATCTATCTATCTATCTATCTATCTATCTATCTATCTATCTATCTATCTATCTATCTATCTATCTATCTATCTATCTATCTATCTATCTATCTATCTATCTATCTATCTATCTATCTAATCTATCCATCCATCCATCCATCCATCCATCCATCCATCCATCCATCCATCCATCCATCCATCCATCCATCCATCTATCTATCTATCTATCTATCTATCTATCTATCTATCTATCTATCTATCTATCTATCTATCTATCTATCTATCTATCTATCTATCTATCTATCTATCTATCTATCTATCTATCTATCTATCTATCTATCTATCTATCTATCTATCTATCTATCTATCTATCTATCTATCTATCTGTCTGTCTATATGTCTGTCTTCTGTCTATCTATATACACACCTCTGGATCTATTAATGCTTCTCCCGGTTTTTACTGGCACAGAAACAACCATCATCATCAAAAGATTACAAGGGGGGGGGGGGGAGAGGGAAACAACAAACAACCTGAATCAAGAGGAATAATACAATGAAACCAATTTATGACCGATTGTTCAGCTGGTGTTCTATGCTTCTAAACTCACTAATCAAAGTTGATATGTTCTAATAATAACTCATGTTCTCCATTCAATCAGTCTAAAAGGAAACATAACAAAGGCTTTTTTTCTTGATGTTACTTAAAAAAACAACAACATATTACTGCTAAACATATTACTGCTCCCACTGATGGTCTCACTTGTTGGTGGTGCAGTGACTGACAAGTCGGACGATTGGTCATGCTCCACTGTCGACCTGAGAACCAACGGACTTTTTTCACGTCATGGTAAAAGTGCCTTCCATGACCGTTGCACTATCGGTTATGGTGTTGGTGAAAGAATGGGCGCTACAAAAAAAAAAACAGTCAAGGTAAAAGTTTCCCTCCATGTACACCGTGGTGTCTTCTTGGGGATTGCACTATCGGTTATGGTGTTGGTGAAAGAATGGGCGCTACAAAAAGAGTCCCATTAGTGGTTTATAGAATACAAGAGATAAACATCTTATCCTTAAAGGGACTTCACAGGTCAACAGAGAGAGGTCAACTGAAACAATGTAACTGATTGTTGCATCAGATGTCATCATAATGTCGATAGAATGTCTTTAGAGAATCTATATAAATAATAGCGGTGTGGGTTCTGCGTTAAATCGAAAGCTAAGAATTGATACAACAGTATTCCAGTTTAAAATCGTCAAACGTAGACAATAGTAATAAAAATCATGAAAAAATCGGATCTGTCCGAAACCAAAAATAACCTAGCCAACTGATCAAACCTAAGGGAATGTAACTCTATGCAAAGGTTTTGCAGGGTATAGCTAGTATTGAGATAATGATTTTTAGACGGTTCGAGCAACAATAAGGAAGAACTTTAATTATTGCATGGTCGTAAATAAAATAAAAAAACCCAAAACAAAACAAAAACGAAACAAATGTAATTGATACTTCCTCAAATTATCATGACGAAACAAAAAGAGACAATTCAAACCATCAGTAATTGTTCCACTGGATGGTATGGTGCAATAAGGATGCTATAGATTAACTCTGTCAATGGTGTTGGAGTCTTGCTCATGTTTCATACGGTTTGTTGAATGCTTCACTGACAGGAAATTGAAATTCTTGACGTACAGGGAAGTGTTCATTGATAACACACGTTTGTTTTAACGATATTATAGTCGTTATGTGTTGATATGAAGGCCGATCCCTGTAACCCTAAAAATATTATTTTGGTAAACGTTCTATCAATAACTAGCTAATAACTAGCGCATATTGTGTTTCCACCTTTCATTAAATTATATGGAAAAAAAATATCTGTAGTTTATATGTTTCGCCTATGTTTAACCTTACTGGCGATAAAAAAAAATAATAATTAAAATTTAAAGTCCAATAAGAATGTAATCCTAATTCATTCCGAGGCCGTCTATTAGGGAGGCGAATTCACTAAGGACCCGCTTATTGATAAGACCCCCCTTACTGCTTAGGCCCCACTTACTGCTTAGGCTCCACTTACTGCTTAGGCCGCTTCTACGTGTAGTAGGTACACTTGCTAAGCACTATGCCAGATGTAAACAAAAATCCATTACTAAAATTCAGAATATTTTAACTTATTGTAAACTTAAGATAAAATGTTGTAAGGTAACAGTAGATAAAATGGTGTAAGGTAACAGTAGATAAAATGGTGTAAGGTAACAGTAGATAAAATGTTGTAAGGTAACAGTATATAAAATGTTGTAAGGTAACAGTAGATAAAATGTTGTAAGGTAACAGTAGATAAAATGTTGTAAGGTAACAGTAGATAATATGGTGTAAGGTAACAGTAGATAAAATGTTGTAAGGTAACAGTATATAAAATGTTGTAAGGTAACAGTAGATAATATGGTGTAAGGTAACAGTAGATAATATAGTGTAAGGTAACAGTAGATAATAGGGTGTAAGGTAACAGTAGACAAAATATTGCAAGGCAACAGTTTCTGTCACACAGTCTTTCATTAACAATTTCTCAACTACCCAGTATGATCTTAAAAGACCAGATATTATTTTCACACTGACGATCATGGTGCAAAGTCTGATTTAAATGCTCACATAGTTTCCAATAGCGGCCTGGTAATCAAAATCTGAATTGCAAAGGGAAACAACTAAAAACAACAACAACATAATTTTAGCTTGCGTCAAGCGGAAGTCTTAATTGATCCTGGTCACGGCGACCCAGGCCACCCAAGGAAGTAGTATCTATTTCATGCAAAATTGAACCTAAACACACAATTCACAATTAACTTTCTCTCTTTTGAAGTGAAACTTTTTAAAATTTCGAAATGATTCAACAAACTCGTTGAAATCCCCACTGGAGCCCAATTAGAAAAAAAAAATTGTCCGTACTCAAAGACTTAAACAGTAAGTCTTCTTTTTTAAATAATCTGTCTGTTCTGTTTACACCGAATTCCAGAAAGTGATGTTTAAATACATGAATAATTAATTATAAAAACTCTCTGAATTTTTACATTTACCATTGGAAAACTATAATTAGGACAATTTTTTTTCACAATGAATGTCTTATACTCCTAACGAGATAACATTATGATACTTGATAGAGGATAATATTACTATGATTATTTTCAATTTCCTATACGTAATCAAGGCCAAATTTAACTGTAAATTATAAACTGATAAAACAATTATACCATCATAAAAATTACAGTCGAGGTAAAAAAAAAAGTAACAAAAAACAGTAATTAATCAACATTTGGGCTCCATAAGTGAGAGGTCTACATATTCACAATATATACCATGCAGATTTTTTTTTCAGAAGATTTAGAAGCGAAATATCTAATAATATAAAAGCGATTTGGTTCTGCGTTGAATCGAAAGTAAATAATTAACACAACAATATTGCAGTTTAAAATACAAAAATGAGAAAATCAGATCTGCCCGAAATCAAAAATAACCTAGACCAGTGGTCGGCAAACTTATCAGCCAAATAGCCAAATATAAACATTACAACAATTAAAAAAAATTGGGAGCCAAATCTGCTTGTTTAGTAAACTTTTATTACACTAAAAAAGTAGTACACTAAATAAGTTGTATACTAAATAAAACTAAATGCCAGAGCCGCACTTAAGGAGCCAAAGAGCCAAATGCGGCTCCGGAGCCGCACTTTCCAGACCACTGACCTAGACCACCGATCTTGACTAAGGGGACATAACTCTATGCAAAGGTTTGCAGGGTACAGATAGTATATAAGAAACCTGACAGTGAAATGCATACTTAAGGGTCTACAGTTTGCTAAAAAAAATATTCACTCTAAACAGAATGATAGTAATACATTTTTGTGTCTAGTTACAACCATTTTTTTCTGACTATATTAAAACACAATGAATATATAACTATAATAATGTTACTAAATATATTATTATTATATAATTTTTATTTGTTACACCAGCTGTGAAAGACACGGAAGCACGAGAATAACTAATGGCCATGCATGGTTGTTAATTGGTTTCACAATGGATAAAAAACATAAACAGCAGCAAGAATTTTTTGTCTCTTTCACACATTTGCAGATTAGGACATCAATAACATTGTGGATATTTACAGATTAGGAAATCAATAACATTGTGGATATTTACAGATTAGGAAATCAATAACATTGTGGACATTTGCAGATTAGGAAATCAATAACATTGTGGATATTTACAGATTAGAACAATTGTGATATGTGGACATTTGCAGATTAGAACATTTGTGATATGTGGACATTTGCAGATTAGAACATTTTTGACATGTGGACATTTGCAGATTAGAACATTAATAAATAAAATTTGTGGACCCTCAAGAACATCTACTGTCGCCACATGTGGACAGATTTCCGTTCGTTAAAGCGTTCGTCAGTCGATCTGAGACAATACTGGTTGAGAACTAAATGAATGTTGAAAGAATAATAATAAAGTATCGACTATAATACAAAGTATTGACTATAATACAAAGTATCGACTATAACACAAAGTATCGACTATAATACAAAGTATCGACTATAATACAAAGTATCGACTATAATACAAAAGTATCGACTGCAATACAAAGTATTGACGCGCCAGTTCGCTCGCGTGTTCTTGTAATTCATACTGAATCCCGTCTTCGGTTGTTCCCTGGAGTTCCTCGTAGTTAACTCTGCGTGATAGATCAACGTGAGTTCCCTTCATCGTAAATTACATGCCCACGTCTTGAGGCTCGTGCATGCTGGGATGGTTACACAATTCTGGGAGACCTAGTTACCTGGTGAATCCTGTTCCGTCATTATAACGGCAGGTGTAATTGTATATCCACGAAGCCAACATGTTAAGCTATTCACTGCCAGAACAAATAAGTCTACACCGATGCCAACTATTTAATACATGATTATTTTTTTTAAGTAATTACATTTTTTTTCGTACTTCTGTACATTATAACTGGACCAGCATATTATGCATAACAACAAGTTTCTTATACAGCTATACTCCAAAATCCGAACGCCTCAAGAATCGAATAACTTGAGATCCGAACAAAAATTTGTAGAAAATTTACTTATAGAATCTGTCTTTTCGGAACTCGGACAATGTTTTGTTTTGCTTTTTGTTTCTGTAAATTTCCTCTGTGTGTAGATCGCTTCACTCTGCACATTAGCTTTACATTTCTGATGAATTAAGCCCCATTGTTTGGATGCTAGTTTCATACGTCATCACTTGTTTCATTCTGTTCTTCAAAATGTAATCTTCTCCTAGTGCATGGGTCGGCAACCTGCGGCTCGCGAGCCGCATGCGGCTCTTTCGATGTCAAGTTGCGGATCTTTCAATGTCAAATTGCGTCCTAATCAAATACTATAATATTGAAGCAACAACTTTTAGTGGCTCTTTAAAAACTGAGAAAATTGTAAATTATAACTTTTGGCTCTTCCGTCTCAAAAGGTTGCCGACCCCTGGACTAGTGTGATCGGTATTAAAATATTCAAAAGTTCTAAATAAGATGGAATACTAATGTAACACGCCAAAATGATATAACAAAAAGAAATGTATCAAAACACTCACACAAGTGAGTGATACATGTACTATTTTAAGCTGTGCATTTTGAAAATGATTTTATTATTATTAAATCATCTCGCATTTTAAGTGCTCTGTGTTATAATGTGGCCATTGTTATAGTGTGGCCACTGTTATAAGGTAACTAGTGTTATAATGTGGCTAGTGTTATAATGTGGCCAGTGTTATAATCTGAATAGTGGTATAATGTGACCAGTGTTATAATGTGGCTAGAGTTATAATGTGGCCATTGTTATAGTGTGGCCAGTGAAATAGTGTGGCCACTGTTATAAGGTAACTAGTGTTATAATGTGGCCAGTGTAAATAAATAAGCTAAAGCACTGTATAAATGAGCGTTATAAGAAGAGTATTTTTAAGTGCACTAAATATATTATTGCTTATTATTACAATAAGGGGAAAAAATCACACATGTATTACATCAGGGCTGAAAATTGATGTTAATTGACCTGTAAAAGGATTATACACTTTGTACTCTAGAATGTATTGGGCTTTAATATCGATTGCTTTTACTGTAAAAAATAATAAAATTTTGGAATGGATTTAAGAACCGGATATAAATATACGTTTCACAAAACGTTAATAAAAGAAGACTTGGAACTCGAATGAGTATCAGAATTTATAATGTTCTCAGAATTTTTGAGAAATTACTGTACTTTTAAAAAAAATACCGTTCTTAGATCCTTGAAATAAAAAAAAATGACTGTTATGTTTGTTACCAACCATCCCATGGGGGGGGGGGGTTGGTGTGGGAAGGGGTGTGTGTTATTCTCTTGTTGTACCTATTATGTGTTATTCTCGGTAGGATAATATTTCAAACAGACCAAGCTGAATATCACTTGCCTACATAAGTCACCGAAGCGTTACAAATGAGCTATAGACTAAATAAACCCATCCCAGTATAACTATTACAAACACACAATGCACTTAGCACCTGAACTTTAGCCACGCCTTATTTGCCTTAGACGATTGGAGATTGAACAAAAAAGGCTTAATCATTACTCATATTAATCATTTGATGCTTTGATCATTACTCATATTAATCATTTGATGCCTTGATCAACTCATATTAATCATTTGATGCTTTGATCATTACTCATATTAATCATTTGATGCTTTGATCAACTCATATTAATCATTTGATGCTTTGATCATTACTCATATTAATCATTTGATGCTTTGATCAACTCATATTAATCATTTGATGCTTTGATCAACTCATATTAATCATTTGATGCTTTGATCAACTCATATTAATCATTTGATGCTTTGATCAACTCATATTAATCATTTGATGCTTTGATCAACTCATATTAATCATTTGATGCTTTGATCAACTCATAAAAATCTCATAGATAGTCAGAAAATAAAGACATATATAAAAGAATGATCATATCTTCTACTCCTGTATATATTAACAATTTGAAACTGGATTTAAAATAAAAATGGAATACTACTTGTAATACTACCTGGGTTAAAAAAATGATTAAATCAGTATGATAATATTGACATATTAAATATAATGTAAAGTGTCTTCAATATGTGATATTAAACATGGCATAAACAAAATGTAGATTTTATATGTTATAAACTCGCTGATTACTGCTAAATTTTGGCTGAATTTTTTTTTTTGTTCAGGTGGGTCAGTATTAAAGGGGAATTGAATACAGGCAGACAAACTTCAGATTGATTTTTTTTTTTAATGATAACTGATACTAGAGAACCTCCCCCCTCCCCCCCCCAACGTACACAATGTACAAATAGGTTAACTACCTGAAGGGATGTTTCGGACTAACTTTGTTTGCCCATCAGATTCACCCTGGAGTGGGTTGAAATGAAAGTTCTATTCTAGCCTGACAAAGACCAAAAAAAAAAACAACAATGTTAATTTCCCGGAGGTCGTTAGTTATAAATAACTTTTTAGTTTTTTTTTTATTAGTGGTACCATCTTCCTGTGCAGTGCTGTCTAACTAGTGATGTTTTAGTCCCAGGTCATATTTTAGTTTCAGTTTTTATTTCGTTTTTTCTGTAATAATTTTAGTTTTCGTCTAGTTTTAGTCTTGCTTCTAATTTTAGTTTTAGTTTTAGTTCTCGTTGACGAAAAGTCAACATTTTCGTTAACGAAGGATTTAGTTTTAGTTTTCATGAACGAAAGCAACACTATATTTTAGTTTCAGTTTTTATTTCGTTTTTTCTGTAACAATTTTAGTTTTCGTCTAGTTTTAGTCTTGCTGCTAATTTTAGTTTTAGTTTTAGTTCTCGTTGACGAAAAGTCAACATTTTCGTCAACGAAGGTTTTAGTTTTAGTTTTCGTCAACGAAGGTTTTAGTTTTAGTTTTCGTCAACGAAGGTTTTAGTTTTAGTTTTCGTCAACGAAAACAACACTATGTCTAACGGAGTCGCTCGACATATCTCGCTACCCACTCGATACTATGTCAATCAGTTTACCCCCTCCTCGTCCCCAGCCAAACCCACTTTATCGACTCACGCAGACAAGTTTTGTTGAGTAAATATAAATATATCTGTGTTTTAACAGTGATTTTGTTGGAATCTAATGACTCCTAAATTCAATATTGACTCACAACTTCCTTCCAATCCCATCTTGACAATTTTTTTTTATATTATCTTTTTTAGAAACGTTGGATTGGCAGAATTTGTCTGTTATTAAATAAACAATTGAAGAGTTTACACATGATGACTTAAGTCAAGTGTTACACGTAAGTGGAAATCAACAAAGAAATCACATGTTTATAAAGTTTATACAGAACTGTTCTTATGGCTATGCACACTAGGCAACTGTCAAGGGCCCATTTCCATCACTAATGCCTATCAGTTATGATGGTATCAGCTGCTTACGTCTAGGGGCCCAAATATTGATTGAAAATTTCTGCCCAGGCCCCCCCACCCAATAACACAGTGACGACTCTGCTGTATTGGTATCACTATTATGAGTCTCAATCTTACTTTATAATCATGTTTGGATTTATTTGTAATATGTTGTTATGTGCTATTGTAGTTTGCATTTTATTGAAGTTCTTTCTTTATCCCTTAACCCGTGGGTGGGTCGTTGGGGCACCGTTGTTGACTGAAAACCAGTCGACGAACGACAGGCCGGTCCATTCTTTGATTTTGTCTTCCCATCTCTTCTTTTGTCTTCCTCTTTTCCTTCTTCCGTTGGTTGTACCTTGCATGATTGTCTTTGCAAGACCTTCACGTCTCGCAACGTGTCCGTACCATCGCAGTTTCCTCTTCTTGACTATAGTGAAAAGGTCTTCGTGAGGGCCGATGGCAGCCGATATTTTATTATTTTTGAAGTTACTTTTTGTAAATACAGAAAGTCTTCACCAGATCTTATAATAACATCTCGGCCTTTTTCAGAGGCGAATTTTCTCCCATGAAAGATTTACAGTTTGAGAGCTGGAAAATAGAAAAACAGAATTGGAAAGGATTTAACTAATTAAACAAATATCTATCTATCTATCTATCTATCTATCTATCTATCTATCTATCTATCTATCTATCTATCTATCTATCTATCTATCTATCTATCTATCTATCTATCTATCTATCTATCTATCTATCTATCTATCTATCTATCTATCTATCTATCTATCTATCTATCTATCTATCTATCTAATATCTATCTATCTATCTATCTATCTATCTATCTATCTATCTATCTATCTATCTATCTATCTATCTATCTATCTATCTATCTATCTATCTATCTATCTATCTATTTATCTATCTATCTATCTATCTATCTATCTATCTATCTATCTATCTATCCATCCATCCATCCATCCATCCATCCATCCATCCATCCATCCATCCATCCATCTATCTATCTATCAATCTATCTATCTATCTATCTATCTATCTATCTATCTATCTATCTATCTATCTATCTATCTATCTATCTATCTATCTGTCTGTCTGTCTGTCTGTCTGTCTGTCTGTCTATCTATCTATCTATCTATCTATCTATCTATCTATCTATCTATCTATCTATCTATCATCTCTCTGTACATCTGTACGCATATCTATCTGTCTGTCTGTATACCTGTCTGTCTATTTGAACGCCTGTCTAACGATCTGTCTATCTGTCTATTGCCTAATTAAATTTTGTTAATCAGATTTATTACCCCCCAGAATACTAACCTCTATATTCATAAACCGGTCGCAGCCCTTTTAAACAAAGGGAGGTTATTCATAGTGTATAGAAGTCAGCCGTAACATTTTACGCTCCCTTTTTATGATATTGCTTTGTTTCTGTTGCAAAGAATAAAAACTTCTAATGACTGCTATCACCGTTAGACCTAGAAGTCATCTGTATAAAAATGTTGTCAGGTAAGAGTCTCTTGTAAAACTGAATCGCTTACATTACATTATCTCTCTTTCTCTCTCTCTCTCTCTCTCTCCCTCTCTCTCTCTGTCTCTCTGTCTCTGTCTCTCTCTGTCTCTCTCTCTCTCTCTCTCCCCCTCCCCCCACACTCCAATCTATGTATTGAGCTATACTTTTAGTTTTATCACAAGAACCGTTACTAAGTACGCTGTGAAGTGAAATATTGTAATGGTCATACTAATATATCACTGGTTCTTTCATTCGGCTCTCCAGGTCTAGCTGGCGTTACAAGTCACGGGTCGCACCTGTTGGTATTATGTGAAAATAAAACATCCCTAACTACTCTTCAACTCTCATCTTAAGTAGAGAATAGAATAATATACCGGTATATAATAGCGGTGTGGGTTCTGCGTTAAATCGAAAGTAAAGAATTAATACAGCAGTATTCCCAGTTTAAAATACAATCATGAAAAAAAAATCAAGCCTAAGGGGATATAACTCTATGCAAAGGTTTTTGCAGGGTTACAGCTAGTATTTGTAGAATAGAGATCTATTGGGGGCGTTATGAAGTTAGATTCCAAGATGTTTTTTTTTGTTTAGAGCTATGCCGTCATAGATGTGAACACTTTTTACAATGCCACTGGTTTACACTGCCACTGGTTTACCTTGCTGCTGGATTACATTGCCACTGGTTTACCCTGCCGCTGGATTACACTGCCACTGGTTTACCCTGCTGCTGGAGTGCACTGCCACTGGGAGGTTCGTGGTTGGAGTAACTGATGTGTAAGAACGGGATTGTTACTGCTTTTTTTTTTTTAAAGAACTGACGATCAACTGAACTAAATTATTATTTTTTTTAAATTGATAAATAATATCCCAAACTATAGGCTTGAAGCAATGAAAGCAAAAATAAAAAAAAAATAAAAAACCAAAATAACAACAACAAAACAACAATAAAGAAAACTTTATATGTCCTAATTGGTTACAAGAATCTGCTACAAAATCACTTAGAAATAAATGCGTGTGATCGGAAAGGGAGGGGAGGTGGGTGGCCGAGCTGGCTGAAACTGTCAGCGGCACAAGATGATCTGGGCGCGACAGACCTGATTCAAAGTGAACAGGTCACCAACCTTCCCTACATAATATGTCAGACGCCCGTGATGACAGAGATAGCACAGGATGCTGCTTTAAAGGATTCACACTGTTCAATGAACCTGCCCCAAAAACAATTATTTTTCCCGATCAATGTTTGGCGCTGTGTGTGAAGAGCAGCAATTATGTTGCTCGCGGTCGTACGACGTGAAGACATAGGGTCGATATGATGTCGTGTTTACGATTACACTTACACACACATGCACACACACGCACACACATCTATTCTCTGACTTACGACACACCATTTACCTGGGAATTATATTGCTCACCTACGTCACAGTCTATGGAGTGTCTCAGACAAAACTCCTTCAGATATCAACTGGAAGAATACGGTGCCAACAGTGTAGACTTTGCGTTGCGTCAACGATATTCAACTATCACTGATACGAACTACTCCATATCATCAATTCACATTTTAGGTTATCAATTCTTCTCAAACACAAATAAAAAGAAAGATAAAAATCGGCATTACTATAGTGATAAAGTTCAAGGCCATCAGAAGGTGTATTGACAGAAAATATAAACAGGTCGTTTAAGGCCGGTGAAAGATGTTCATTGTGATTGTGGAGTAAATTCAATTAGATAGCAGGCAAGGTTCTTTAGATAAGTTGGGTAAAATAGAACAGAGATTCCCCGTAGTGCCGCCCTGTGATGATGCCATGAGATGAAGTTCCTTGGTTTGTGTTGTAAGTATTCTTTTCGTTTCTCTTTGTTTTTTTTTTACCTCAGACGCTACACTGAAAAGAGAAATATTTCTTTTTTTTTTTAATAATTAAAAGTTCGTAAAAAAGACATACATTTTGATAAAATAAAACGTTTATTTCTAATCCTATAGTATGTTGATGCTAATTCAATTACACATTCGTACCAAAAAAAAAAACAAACAAGATATAACGTTTGTTGTAAAAAAAAAAAAACGGACTCATATGGTGAATTGTACAAAAACTAACAATGACCAATGAGAGTCGTTTGATGCCATTTGCGAACTAGAAAACCCGCATAGGCTGCCACCCCCCTCCCCCTCCCCCAAACAAAGAGTAACTTTTTGTATATAATATTATTGTATTGTTAAATTATATTAAACTCTACTATATTAAACTCTACACCAATAATACAATATTTATTTAACAACCAAAAGTGTTCCTACGGAGATATCAACGAGAGATGCTTTTGCCAAGCCCCCCCTCCCACCCCCCCGGGGCCAGGAGCCCAATAAAACGAACAAACTAGAAAGTGCATCCGATCCTGTATATGCCTTCATTTTTTACTGCAGGAAATATATTGTATGTTTACGCAAAATTCAGTTTGCTCATTAACCTTCAAAATACTAATTATAGACATAAGTCCAAACAAATAAAATTTAAATTTTAACTAATAATTTGAATTGTTTCCCTTTTTTTCTCTTCAGATTTTCAACTTAATGGCCTCAGTAAAAAGTTGTTGTTCCTTATTTTGATTGCAACATTGATTCTGACAAATCTCTTTTTGAGTTCGTGCTTTAACCCTTTAAGAGCCGTACCTGAATGTCAGAATGTCATACGAAACTCGTACGATTTGTATTCGGATCCTTCGAACGCTCCCCGCTTCGATGGTCCTCAAGTTTTAACATTTCATCCCGAGGTTCAGAAAAGGAACATCACATACGCGTACACCAGGGGATGGGTGGGTTTCCCTGACTTGACGCCGCTGGACTGCGGGCCCTCTCTCAAGCACATGACCCTAAACAGCAGCTATCCAAAGACTGTCAGACGAATACTTCCGGAGCATTTCATCAGAGACTCCGGAAACTGTTCAAAATTTCGTGACACTTACGGCTATCTGAGATACCCGCATGCTTCGTCGGAGGAACGGAGTTTCCCGATTGCGTTCATAATTTTATTTCACAAGGATGTTGATCAGGTACACCTTAAATCTGAGAACAGCTGATTGATATATTGGGTCATAGGTCGCTATTATTCAGTTATACTTGTCAACGCATTATAGAGCATTTGAATACTACCTCGATTCTATCTATCTATCTATCTATCTATCTATCTATCTATCTATCTATCTATCTATCTATCTATCTATCTATCTATCTATCTATCTATCTATCTATCTATCTATCTATCTATCTATCTATCTATCTATCTATCTATCTATCTATCTATCTATCTATCTATCTATCTATCTATCTGTATATCTATCTATCTGTATATCTATCTATCTATCTATCTATCTATCTATCTATCTATCTATCTATCTATCTATCTATCTGTCTATCTATCTATCTATCTATCTGTCTGTCTGTCTGTCCGTCCGTCCGTCCGTCCGTCTGTCTGTCTGTCTGTCTGTCTATCTATCTATCTCTCATATATCTATCTTTTTTTTTCTAAATGATGGTATATCTATCTAACTATCATTATATTTTTGCGTCAATATACTTATTGATCTATCCATCGATACATCTATTCATCCGTCTATTCAACAACTAACTAACATACATCTCTGTCAGTCTATCTAGTTACTGGTCTAGGCTTCTGTCTATTCCAGTAAATAATCTAGATCTCACATTTTTCTTCTCTCACACTAATCACGTCACTGCCAATATTCGTTCACCATGTTCTCTGACATGTATTACAATGTTAGTTTTTTTTCTACCCTCCTTCTTCTTCTTCTTCTCCTCCTCCCTGCCACCCATGACAGCTCCATTTCCTTCTCCGAGCCATCTACCGCCCACACAACGTGTACTGCCTGACAGTTGACACCAAGTCTACAGTTGAGCTGCTGGCAGCAACCAGGTCAGTAAATGTCATTGTCATGTCACGACATGACGTCATACAGGTATTTTATGGAGTATATTCCCCCCCCCCATCACAGTCTAAAATTATTCAGCCTTCTCGTTGAAAGGAATATACTAAAAGCTGTTTCATGCAGGATGACGTCAATAGCTCCAAACAAGACCCTTCGGTATGATTGTAGTGCTATCCGTACATTTCCAACCGAGTGGAAGAAGCGCATAAATCTATCAATCTATCAATATATCAATCAATTAATCAATATATCAATCTATCAATTAATCTTTCAATATATCATTCTATCACTTAATCAATCTATCATTCTATCAATCTATCGATCAATCAATCTATCTATCAATAAATCAATCTATATCTATCTATTCATCCCAATTTTTTTTTCTAAATGAAAGAAAAATATAGAGACAATTACATGATATATTTTTTCTTATATCTAGATGCCTCAAAAATATCTGAATCTGGTTCTAATGGAAATAAATAAAGGTGATATTTTATCATGAGCATTTTAGTTTTCTGGTTAACTGTGATTTAAATCATGTACATACCAAATTTCACACCATTTGGGCTCCTATAAATACTGCCTCAGTGCACTTGTTATCTCGTGTTTTATGGTATTCGGCAGTTGCATTAAATGAACATTTTGCAAAGTTTAAAATGCTGTTTTTTTTTAGAAACAAAGAACAATTATGTTACACAGTTGCAATATTATTAAAAAGTAAAATAATACTAGTTACATTACACATTAACCTGGCTGTATTCAGCACAGTAGATTTTTTTGCATCTGGAAACTCTTTGCGATGCTGTTGAACAATTTGGAGCAAGTACTGCTTTTCCTCCTCTGATTTGATGAGAGATGAGTTGAATGATGACGCCGCTTGATGAAATCCAGATCATTCAGAGGTGCGTCTGCTAGAATGGGACACTGAAACCAAGCTTTAATGTAAACCAAGGATGCAAAGATACCAAATTCTGCAATTGATCAGTCTTCATGCTTAGTCAGTTTGAATTGATGACGGAAGAGATAAATCTTCATGATGTAGATTATTTTATTCATCCACCTTACATGGTGATAAGTTCCTGGAACACGAAAACGCACCCCCAAAGTGGGGCGGGGGGAATTCCTCCCAGGAAGATAAGATTCAGTCAGAAGTTCTTTGTAATCTTCACGTGGCAAATATCTTGAGTTGTCTTTCATTTGGAGGATATTTGAACAAAATCGGATGACCTTTTCTTTTAATGGCTTGAGACTTTGTTTCAGTCGAACATCGTAGCATATACTAAATTATGCCTGTCTGATTTTTGGCCAAAACGTCTTAAAGCCCTTGATTAGCAGCACAACCGGTCCAGTTGTACTAACCCCAAAGGTCTTATCGAAGATGGCTGTGTTTGTAAACAGTAGGCTCAATTAGGGAAAGTACCCAGCTCACTAAACATTGGCATGTCCACTGGACAGTATACAAGCAAAGAAATAGGTCATGAAAAATTGTACCAACTAACTGCCAGACGGCTGTGTTTGTAAACATACCATTAGCCCGTAGGCTCAATTAGGGGAAGTACCTAGCTCAATAAATAGGAATTGTGTCAACTTCTATGCCAGTTAAATGAAGAACACTTTTCGACCCAATAGTCATAACTAAATGAATGATATTTAAATAGCCGCAATATTTGATCTTATAACAATTGATTTTTATAACTAAATTGAAATGCACTGGTAAAGCTGGCTATTTCTATGAAAATCAAAACTTCTAGAGATCTAGAATTTCCCGGAACCTTCTCAAGGTTTTTCAAGAAGCTTCTAGAACCTTCTAGAAATTTCATAGAAACTTTGAGAACCTTCTAGAATTGTATAGATTTTTTCTAAAATTTTCCAGAACCTTCTAGCATTTTCTGTGTGCTTTATATATACATACTCACATTCAAAATTCATTCAAAATGATTTAAAATTTCAGTGTCGATGAGTAAGTACTAAATAAAGTCATGTATTCATGCATTTTTTTCTGTGAGGTTTTGAAGTCAAAGGAAACACAAAAAATAAAATGCTCCAAAACATTTTGACAAAAAATTAGTTTGGGCCACCATAATATAGATGTATACCTACGGCTGATAGATTTCATTACCTAACTATGTTCTTGAAGCTCTTAATGATAAGCGATTAACACCCAAGTTCTTTTATGTCTTTCCCCCCCTTCAGGTCAATAGCCAGATGTCTTCCAAATGTTTTCGTGTCCAGCAAACTGGAGAGCGTGGTCTACGGTGGCTACTCACGCCTGATGGCGGACATCAACTGTTTCAAGGACCTGGTCAAGCATCCGGTGGCCTGGAGATACGTCATCAACAGTCCGGGGCAGCAGTTTCCTCTCAGGTACTAAAGTTCACGATCTACATTTTTTGCAGCCCAAAACGTGCCCTGTGCTGTAGAATAAAGTAGAAGTTTTTATCTTTCCAATCAATCTACATTTCAGTCACACGATGCGACAAAGTGTTAAAAACATTAGCAGTTTGACCAAGCGCATCGAAGATAGAGAGGAAAGGGAAAGGGGGAGGGAGGGGGCCGCTAGCTGCTAAATCTCACGTTTCTCAATTAGGAAAGCTGGTGAAACGTTTCTTTTGTTAAACAGTCGAAACTGTGGTGATCATTAATGGTGGAGAATCCACAGACCCCGAACATTTGGGAAGTAGTGGGGTGGTGGGGGGGGGGAATCAGTGATTCCGTGATACAAGATGTAGATTAAACACACGGCTATGTGGGACGGATGGTCGAGTGATGTAGATGCTCGACTGCCGATCTAAGAAATCAGGGTTCGATCCTCGATGAGAACCATTCAAACTTTTCCAGGTAAAATTTGCCATAAAGTAACACATGACTTTAGGTTGGGGAGTAAAGACAGCTGGGCGTTGTGTTAACCACACAATATCTATAGAAATAAGATGAATCATACACTTCATCTGCCCCGATGGGCCCTTCAGGGCTAAGGGAATTTTACGGCTATCGATTCCACATAAGACTTTCCCCAATCTCTTCCGCGTAGTACAGCAAAGACGGCCTGCGGTACTAGCAAGTAGAGCAGATATTTCTCCAGTTCACGCAGTGCATTCATTGATATCAATGAGTGAGTTGAAACTTCTTTTGCCCTTTATGTTAAAATATAGAGTGAGGGTTCATTTAGTTTATGTGAGTTAAGTGATTGGGGCTGGCCAGAAGTATGCTCTAGATTGAAATGAGTGAAAAATAATGACTGCGTCATAAAAAGAGATTTGTTAACTAGTGAACGTATTTCAAACACACAGACACACATGTACATATCTCTATCTATCTATCTATCTATCTATCTATCTATCTATCTATCTATCTATCTATCTATCTATCTATCTATCTATCTATCTATCTATCTATCTATCTATCTATCTATCTATCTATCTATCTATCTATCTATCTATCTATCTATCTATCTATCTATCTATCTATCTATCTATCTATCTATCTATCTATCTATCTATCTATATCTATCTATCTATATATATATATATCCGTCTGTCTGTCTGTCTATCTATCTGTCTGTCTGTTTGTCTATCTGTCTGTCTGTCTGTCTGTCTGTCTGTCTGTCTGTCTGTCTATCTTGTACCACACCCAGTTCTTCCCTTTTTACGGCTATGACTTTCTTTTGATTCAGAACAAATTTTGAAATGGTGAAAATATTGAAACTTCTGAACGGAACCAATGACATTCTTGGGGTCACGGGAGATCTGAGAAATACCGAGAGGTTCATGACTAAATGGAAGTACGTCACCAACGACTCCACAGGTAAGTTTTCCAGGTGAGAACGCGGCTAGTCGTTGCTTGCAAATTCAATTATGACTTTAAAAAAAGAAAAATCTCAATTTGTAACGTCAATGCTAATTTATATTACAAGTTAACACGCGCACACACATACACACACATTCACAGACATTCACATACACACACAGCAACACACACACACACATACCCATTCACAAACATTCATACACACAAATACAGGATGTGTGGAAGCACGTAAAGGGAGGCCATTTATGCAACATAAAGTTAAAGTGTCGTGAGAGATCGCTGGAGAGATATCTTTGACATTCCGCACGTTTGACTGATTGCTAGACTGGCTGACGGGGGTCACTCCGTACTCCCCAACACTCTACTGACCGTAAGATGCAGCTATGAAGGAGATTTTTCAAATCAGTTGTTCATCGGTAGTGGGTTTTGGTTTTCTGCGCCAGTTAATCTTAAAACAAGAGTGTGATTAGTCGCTATCTATCTATCTATCTATCTATCTATCTATCTATCTATCTATCTATCTATCTATCTATCTATCTATCTATCTATCTATCTATCTATCTATCTATCTATCTATCTATCTATCTATCTATCTATCTATCTATCTATCGTATCTATCTATCTATCTATCTATCTATCTATCTATCTATCTATCTATCTATCTATCTATCTATCTATCTATCTATCTATCTATCTATCTATCTGTCTGTCTGTCTGTCTGTCTGTCTGTCTGTCTATTTGTCTGTTGTCTGTCTATCTGTCTATCTGTCTGTCTGTAAGTCTGTTGATACGAACGTTAAAAGATTTCCTTTTCTTTTTTTTTTGGTCAGTTGTCTTTACCTGATAGTATTACCTCTTTAACGAATACCGGTAACGAAATATATAACGTTGTTTGCCTATGGTTAAAATAAGTTTGATTAAAATGTATTGTTAGATTTTTAGAATGCCAGTACAGACCCCACAATCTCCAAGGATCCTTCCACGCAATGTTTTTTCGTGAGGTGCTTACGTACCTCTACAGAGATGGTATACTGAAGCTGGTTTAAAAGCAAAAAAAAAAAAGTTGTTTGTTTTCGCGTTAGATGAATGACAAACAAAAAAAAATTAATGGCAAATGCACCATGTGAGGTCAAACTATACTATTGTGATATTTCATAAATGGATATACTGTGTGCATCACTGTACAAGGACTAACGATGCATTGGTCATTAAGACTTAACGGAGGTCATAAGCAGAGGCGTCAATAGCTCTAGTGGCCATCTGTGCAGATCGCCTTCCAGCTACGCCACTTACAGGTGCTTTTCCCTAGGGCCAACGAAAACATGTTTCACCTTCCAGCTACGCCACTTACAGGTGCTTTTCCCTAGGGCCAACGAAAACATGTTTCACCTTCCAGCTACGCCACGTAGCCTACAGGTGCTTTTCCCTAGGGCCAACGAAAACATGTTTCACCTTCCAGCTACGCCACGTAGCCTACATGTGCTTTTCCCTAGGGCCAACGAAAACATGTTTCACCTTCCAGCTACGCCACGTAGCCTACAGGTGCTTTTCCCTAGGGCCAACGAAAACATGTTTCACCTTCCAGCTACGCCACGTAGCCTACAGGTGCTTTTCCCTAGGGCCAACGAAAACATGTTTCACCTTCCAGCTACGCCACGTAGCCTACAGGTGCTTTTCCCTAGGGCCAACGAAAACATGTTTCACCTTCCAGCTACGCCACGTAGCCTACAGGTGCTTTTCCCTAGGGCCAACGAAAACATGTTTCACCTTCCAGCTACGCCACGTAGCCTACAGGTGCTTTTCCCTAGGGCCAACAAAAACATGTTTCACCTTCCAGCTACGCCACGTAGCCTACATGTGCTTTTCCCTAGGGCCAACGAAAACATGTTTCACCTTCCAGCTACGCCACCGACCTAGCCCCCCCCCCCCCCCAATCGTAAAACCCGAAAAAACGGCTTTCACTAAGACCAAATAAAGTTGTCATCATTGATACATCATTTGGTGTTGCAGCTTATTTCCACATATTTTACTTCAGGTGACGTCATCATGGTCCGCACGTCTGAAACGAACGACCCCCCGCCGCACGGTCTGGACATAGTCAAGTGCAGCGCCTACGGGGCCTTCACCAGGGCCTTCGTCCAGTTCGTTCTGAGCAGCCACATGTCACGTGACCTTCTCAACTGGTCCAGGTCTGTCTACAGCCCCGACGAGCTGTACTGGGCCACACTTAACTACAACACCGTCTCACCTGCGCCAGGTGGGTTTAAAGGTAAGCAAAGAAGCGGTGCACCGATGAATGAAGCGCATCAGCTGGGCAGGTAATGCAGGGGAGGGGGGAATAACTCCTGACATACTAGGTACAGAAAATATTACCACCCCTTCTTCTCCTCCCCCATATGTTCTTTCAATAAGCGTGTCTCTACACAACAACCAAGTGACCCGACATACGTCATCATTCCATATACACTTAATTTTAGATTCACGTGACATTAAATATATTTACAAAAATGTAACGACAGCAAAAAAATGGCATTTGGTTCATGCTCTAATCCTCTTATATCTCATTCTGTCTGGGGTATCAACTCTATCAAAGATTAAGGTGAATTATTGAATGTGTCAGATGAAATCTGATAAACGCTAGTAATGCAGTTTCTCATCTTCACCAATTTATATTTGGACACTATCGCGCATTACATTTACTCATTTACCCCAAGATGTTGGTTTAGTTTCAAAGAAGACTTTTTTTTTCTTTATGTATAATAAATAATTAATGAATCCTTTTGAATATTTACTGAATTTTTTTTTAAACATTTGGTAATGTTCTTTTTTATATCTAGATCAGTATATTTTATACCTGATATTTATGAATAATTTAATACATTGTAATTTTGTAGAAATATCTGACTTAATATTCTTTTACTATACATGGTTATCATTTAATTTTTATTAATCACACCTACGTGAAAATCTGCAAGTATTATGTTTTAAGTTTATCCTTAATACAGTAGGAAGTCATTTATCCGAACGTTTACTATTCGGAGCGTCAAAGATCCGGAACGTTTTTTTTTTTTGTCAACTACATGTAGTGTAAGTGATTACTTTCCACACTAAATGTAAAATTTCGACATTTTGCTTCTATTTTGCTTTACTTCAAGCCCGTTTCCCGCATGTGATGATTTCTAATATTCGTATAGTTTCCGGTTTCGTATACTGCATGGATCGCATTCAGTTTTCGGTTATCCGAACAATTCCGTATCCGAACGGTGACTGGTCGTAATTGATTTGGATAAACGGCGTTCTACTGTATTCTTAAGCCAACGATTAAATATTGAAACCAAGGAAAGTTACCCGTGAAAAGTAAGTTCTTTGTAAAAAATAATGTATGATTCCTCTTGACTAGTAAAGCAAAGTGACGGTTATGAAATAACTATCCGTGGCGAAATGTAAATAATTTGGTCAGCGGTATTTAGTCGTATTTAGAATTTTGTGATCAGAGATATATTTAGAGGCCCAAAGGAAAATAGAGAGTTGGACAACCCACACACCCACACAAACAAATCCCGTAAAAAAATTATCCATTAATTATATGTGTTCAAACAATTTTTTTTTTTTACATTCAAATTTTACATTAGATATTCAAATTCAGGATTTTGTCGTATTAGGGTTTTGTCCCTGTACCGAAGAAACTCTGTCGGGGCTAGGGAGCGACCGATATGCCTTTTTACCGATAGTCCGATACTGATATTTTCCCCCAGCATTTTTACCGATACCGATATTTTCTTTTTAGGGGCTGTCCATTATTTATGTCAACAAATTTTTGGCGATTTTTACCTCCCCCCCTCCCCCTTGTCAACAACTTGTCAAACTTCCAGAGACCCCCCACCCCTATAAAATTACGTCAACATTTGATAACCCCCTCCCCCTAAAAAGGTGGCTTCCAAAATGTTTATGTGGCAAAATTAGTAGGAATATAGTTAGTTTAATTAAAATACTGAATGTTAAGCGAGTGAGTAACACAGAATTACAAACGCTGCTTAATTTTCCTAATTATTAAGTAATTATATTAAATTTAAAAAAGTAACATTGTTGACGTCAACTTTTCTTGACAAAAAATACACACAGATGTTCACAAATTGTATCATTCAAGGTCATACATTAGAATTAAGAAATGCCAATCCTATTGTTTCAAGGTCATATCTCTGATGTAGACGTGACAATTTCTGTGTACGGATTTTTTTTTCCTTTTTTTTAAAATCTTGTCTGATCTGGTTATAGAATTGGGTTATTTACTGATTTTTTTTATGCAACTCTGTTGTGAAAAAAAAACAATGTATCGGCAGCCAAAAAACGGCCGGTCCGACAGTTAACCCATAGTGCCAATATCGGTTCGACTATCGGTCGCTCCCTACAACAATCGGCCGATCCGATATTAACCGATAGTGCCAATATCGGTCCGATACCGATACCGATCCGATTATCGGTCGCTCCCTAGTCGGGGCACCTTTAGCATCATATTTAATAGGATTTTACTTGAATAAGGTCATTTGGCAGATGAAGGAATGAGCCCTAATCAAAAGTCTAGTTAGGCGATGTATAAGAAAGACCCTTGGCCTAAAGGACATGAATAATAAAAAATGTTTTAGGAATGAAAAAATTTGAATAAAATTTTCTAATTTTCACAATGCCCCCCCCCCATTAACAATCAAAATGCCCTGACCTGGGCCTCAAGTTTGTAAACACTGGTTTAGGCCAATATTTTGTCTTTTTAAAACAAGATACATTGGATTTATACGTAATTACACCCAAATGATCACCTTAAGTCGGTTTCGGTTTTAGTGGATTATTTTCGGACGGATAACCAACAAAAGCCTTTGTATAACTGATATATGACTGCTACATGACTGATATATTATTAGTATATGAATGGCTACCATGATTGATAAATTACTTTTATAATACTGATACATTCCTATTATAATTCTGATACATTACTGCTATATGACTGATATATGACTCATGACTGATGTATGACTGAAATATGACTCATGGCTGATGTATGACTGATATATGACTGATATATGACTCATGGCTGAAGTGTGACTGATATATGACTGATATATGACTCATGGCTGAAGTGTGACTGATATATGACTGATATATGACTCATGGCTGAAGTGTGACTGATATATGACTGATATATGACTCATGGCTGAAGTGTGACTGATATATGACTGATATATGACTCATGGCTGATAAATGACTAATATATGACTGATATATGACTCATGGCTGATAAATGACTAATATATGACTGATGTATGACTCATGACTGATGTATGAATGTATTTGACACGATTACATTATGGTGATGGACTCATTATTTATTCACTTTTTTTTAAATTCACAGGCGTTCCTCCAAACAGACCGTGGTTGTCGTCCTTCTCTCTGTGGCCTTGGGATGGTCTCCCTTGTCATTCAAAGTTTGTACGACAGGTGCGTAACGTAAATGACATTACATGCCGTGGCGTAAATAGGCAAGGGCGGATTTGGCGGTCGTCCACTGTTGGCAATTACTTTGGCACATGGGAATGAGGCGGAGTATTAAGAGTCTGCCCCGGGCGGCACCGACACTAGGACGACACCATTTACATGTCAGTTTGCCTGTATTTATACAAACCAGATGATGAACTCTTGGGGAATGTCAATAAGAAAGAATAATAAAGAATTAATCAATTGAGGAAGGCTCATACAATATAAAACGCAATAATCAGCCGTGTATGTTTTTTTTTTTTGGTACAACTATTTCGTAAAGAGTAGCGAGCCTTTGAACGACAGTTTATCACGAGTTACTGCGTCATTTTCAGTATTCAGAGAAACCAAGCTGTTCCCACTGGTAATACTTTATTATGTTGATCTTAAAGTATACGCTAATGAGCTGTACACACACCTAAAAAGTGAGAAAAGAGTCAGACCAGCCCTGCTGCCGCTGTCCGAGTTGATCTGACCGGAAACATTCAGTTGATCTTGGCCTCGGTGATCGTTCGGTAAAAGGGTAGGCTACTTTATTACATTTCTGTCCCTAAAAAATTGATCGCTTTGCAACAGTTGAAATATGTGGTTAATGCACAGCGAGTTGAACATCGCACAGGGTATGGAAACTCACGTTGAACTGTCGTAAAAAGTCTCATTATAGTGAGTAACAGCCATGCATCGTTGAAGTCGTTATAGTGAGTAACAGGCTAGTTTCGTTATAGCGAGTGATAGCTATTAAAAAACAACAACCAAACAACAACGCCCCTCTCTACCAGACATCTGACACCACCACCACCACCCCTCCCCGCATAACCGATTATAACAAAGACCTGGATCACACTCATGCGTTATAAAATATGTGTTCGCCCCTTAGTACCTGCTGTGACCTTACAGACTACCGCCATTTTTTTTTAAATAGAAGAGAATGTGGATAGAACGACTCAAATAGTGAAGAATAATTATTTGAGTTGAAAAAGGGGTGGGGAAAAATGAAACGAGCAAACACATGAACGCATAAATATATTAGCTATCTATCAATTTGGTTCTTTCCTGTGAATATCTCCATATTTTAGTACGTTTTTATTTTATGTTAAACACTACCTAATGAGTACCTAATTCCACATTTTATATAAGCTATTTATAAAGTTATCTACTGTTAATCCTCATATTATTTGTATGTTTGCATATTTTTTTCCTTTTGTGTTAAATAGTTTTATCAAGAGAGGTAATAAACATTGCTTGCTGTAGCTCTAAGCTCCACCCCTTTTTGTTTCAACACAGATCTGTATATTCGGCCTAAACGATCTACCGCTGCTGGTCTCCAGACACGAACTGTTTGCCAACAAGCTCCACATCAACCACGACCCGACGGCTCTACACTGCCTTGACCAGTTCATCTATAACTTGACATTACAGGGCGAGCCTAGGGACAGCTCATACTACCAAAACCATTTGATGGGGTAGTAGCCTTCATCAAGATAGGTGGCCTTTCAGCCCCGGGGGGAGGAGGAAGGGCTCTGTGAGACCCGAGATATGAGATTCTTTTGAGCTGTAACATGGCTAAACTCTTGAATTTTATATTTTCCCATGGATCGCCGCACCTTGGCCACATGCCCTTCTTTGCTTATGTCTGGTCTAAACACAGACCACACTCAGAATATCATAAGTACTAAATGTATTGTTATGTATTAGGCTATCAGATATTATGTTGTTGTTTTTTCTTTAAATTGATCAGATTTTTGTCTTTCTGCCCATAGACAATTAAAACAATGAATTGCTAAACTTTCATCACTGGAATTCATAGAATGAGTTTTGTCCAGAGAAGTCTGGTTCAGCTTTGTGATGTCCAGGTCTTTCCTGTCTACTGGAATATGAAACGATCGACTAGAAGGGGCGAGACGGGGGAGACTCATATTAAATAGAAATCGACAAAGCAATCTGATACAGACAGAAAATAACAAAAGAAGACAGGCTAATAAAGAACAGTGTTGGATAAAACTCCCAGCGCAAAAAAAAAACCCTAGTAGACTAACCCAACAGTTGAGAAAACCCTCCCCGTTGTACTAAACCCCCAGCGGACAAATCCCACAGTGGACATGTATATATATATATATATCAAAATTCTCTAAACATGTCGCCAGAATACAAAAAAAAAAACATTATTATTATGGGTTGTCTTTATTATTAGTCACAGAAACTTAACATGTTTGTAGAATTACCAAAAAATGTTTAGACTTTGAAAACAAAACTAACAAAGAACAAAAAAACTACCATTAATAAAAAAAATTTTTTTTGAATTTTAATAAAAGACTAGGATTGCAAGGATATTAATAAAATTAATTTGATTGAAAGATATTATCTGAAAAAAAGGGCTAATTTCTTATTCGTTACATTTGCAAGTAGGACATTTACGCTCGTCAAGGACAAAACCTTTTGGGCAATATGTCTTGCAGTTGGGTCCACAGTGGGATGATTACTGGTTGACCTTGCACTTGCAGACGTCGCAGCCGTATTTATCCTTAGCCCAGCCGTTCCGACAGAACATTTTGCAGGTCACCGGTGAGCATTTCGGCTTTTCTAAGCAGTCGCAGGTGTCACACCCATTAGCATCTTTGGCCGAGCCGAACTCGCATTCATCGAAACACATAATACCTGGGCAGGCGGGGATGATATCGTTACACTGACAAACCTCACAGCCGTGCTCGTTTTTTTAAAGCCATCGGGGCAGCCTAGTTTACAAAGAACTGGACGACAGACATTTGGCACGCATTTGCATTCATTGTCGGCCAGTCTCGTCCCAGGCGGACACCCAATCCTGCATTGTGGAGCTACGATGGCATCAGTAAATGCTGTAGAATCGATTAAATAGAATAAAGTAATTCAATAAAAAGTGCGACAGCGTTAAAATCAACAATAATAAACAATCACGGTCATAAAAAAAAATAACACGCTTAATATTTTTTTAAAAAGTTAGTAAAGTTTTCAAATACTCCACGAAAGCCATCGGGGCAGAAGAGGTTCAGAACTCATGCTTATGTAACCACGCACGGAGAACAATGGATATGTGTAGCTAGTAAATTTATCAGTCGCCGGTACTTCCATAACTAATGTTAGGGTAAGTATTTTAAGCTGGTACCCTTTGTGGACTTCACCAGGACATGGATAGGTCAGCTGCAAGTGAAGGGTTTCGACACGAGCGTATGACTGAGTTCCCCGCTATTGTGGTCGGAGGGGGTGCATATCCGTTGGGTATAGTGAGTAATTTGATGTATAAAACGACTAAGCAAATAATAGATGGGTGTTTACAGAAGGGCACCAATGGATGAGATTGATTGGCCGGTGGCACCACAGCTGCGACACATCGAACTGTTGACAATTGGTCATTCTACCATAGGATAGAGTGTAGGGTTTTGTCCGTGGGGTTTTGTCCGCTGGGGGTTTTGTCCGTGTGGGATTTGTCCGCTGGTGGTTTTGTCCGGATAACCCATAGGATAACAGTCCATCAAGACAATTATTATTGTATTTCACAGTCTGTATATTAACAGATACAAAATAAAGATACACATGATGCTTTTTTTCTTCTTCTAGAGATGTGAGGTTTTATAACAAAATATTTTTTCATAAAGAAAGATAGATATTCATTTATTTTTTATGAGTAATTTTTAAACTAGAAATATATTTTTCACTAAAAATGACACTTTAAATTTTCCACAGTGATATCAAATTACAGACTAGAATTTGATAGAAAAAACGTAAATTAATAAAATGTTATTACATGTAAAAAACAAGCAATTTTCCGTTTCGGACAAAGGACATTTTAGAGCATTTTCGTGTACGCAGTGGCTACGGTTACGCCGGACGAAATCCGTATTTTTTTTCCGGGTGACAGCCATAGATTTTGCTGGGTTTTGATAAATAGAGAGGGAAGTAATCATGTTGAATAACTGTTACAAAAATAAATAATGATTAAGCCCCTTTGATTAGCTTTTATTATTTATATTTAAAATATAAGCAAAAATGGTACTTAAAACGCCCCCCATTTTTCGGCCCTCAGAGGTCAGATCGCAAAATGGACTTTTGATGTACACTTGGCAGGCCAAGACCTACAAAATGATATATACATCATGGGTCTAGGACTTATGGTTGCTTAGATATAGGGCGCTCCTTTGTTTATATAGCTTATATTGTAAAAAACGGTACTTAATACGCCCTCTTTTTCGGCCCTCAGAGGTAAGATCGCGAAATGGACCAAGGTGTTTTCTTGGCAGGCCAAGACCTACAAAATGATATATATGGGTCTAGGACTTATGGTTGTTGAGATCTAGGGTGATGACGGACTGACAGACAGACAGACAAAACGGGGACAATAGAGCTTTTTTTTTTTCGAAAATGCTCTAAAAATTACATTACGAGAAAATTCTATAAATTTCTCTGAATATATAAATACGTTTCAACTATTTTTACTCGTGGACTGGATTTTATTTCCACAGATGTACTACTACTAATTAAATAAAATAAAACTGACTTGACTTACCAAATGAAACAATGACACATAAAGTCAGAGTCTTTAAATCAAACATTTTCAAAATGTACGTATGTTCAGTTCAATCACCTCAGTAAAGTTTAGTGTGTAGATGTAGACTTGACTGACTGCAGTCCTTTTATAAACAGTCTTCATCCTATTGAATACGCTCTCACTGTCATTAACTCATTTGAATTCATTATTGAAACATTTACATTTAAAAAAAAATCGCCATTTCAGCTATTCTGTCATTCTACCCCTCCCCCACCCCACCCCTGGCCCCGTAGCGTGAAAATTCTACAGCAGGGGCCAGGCATTCTACAGCAGGGGCTAGGCAATAGCAGGGGGGCAGGTAATAGATTTTACTAAGTAGAACAAATAAGCAGAGGGGCCAGACAAAACGCAGGGGGGCCCGGCCCCCCTGCTGACCCCCGCCCCCGCACGCTACGGGCCTGCCCCACCGTCCAGAATGCACGTTTCAACTGCAGAACTGAACTGAAACAAACAAACGTCAGATCGCATTAGGCGGCAGATTGTTTAACCTGACACTTGTTATTGATTCTGCTAAATGCTCATTTCATTCACGGCCTTGTGCACGAGCAATTCTTACAAGATTAAACAATAATATAAACAAACTAGACATTATGTTTTCCTCATTGTGAGGTTGCTTCTTCGATTGGGTTTGAAGGGGCGTACTAGGGTGGGGGGGTGGTGGGTGCTGAATCGGCCTCTGTTGACATAAAGTAGACATTGTTTGTTTTTTTTACAATCTGAGGTTGGCACAGGTTGAAGGACGTCGATGGGTGGTTGAGTTTGGGTTGGTGCCAAACGGGGCCGAATCGAACATTCATGGTTAAACAGTATTTTTCCCCCCAAATTGACTTTTAGATTTTTTTTTATTATTTTCTTTTAACCGGATTATATTGGTTTAACAAATAACCAGGGTGAGTTGATGAGCTAATTGACAATAAGAGAGCGAG
Source organism: Bulinus truncatus (assembly GCA_021962125.1). Lineage (NCBI taxonomy): Eukaryota > Metazoa > Mollusca > Gastropoda > Planorbidae > Bulinus > Bulinus truncatus. Next base: position 476,951 of record JAGDYQ010000197.1, on the reverse strand, counting down.
AGGGGAGAAAAAATAGATGATGATGAACAGGACATAAAGATTAAAAAAAAACAAGAAAGAGATGAAAAGATTGCTAAATAGACAAGAGACGGAGGATAAAACCGAAAAGAATAACAATTTAATGAATTTATGAAGAGGAAGAGAGAAAGATACTTTAATTGAAGACAGTCATGGTACAGAGACATACATGAGATACTTCAATTGTAGACAGTCATGGTACACAGACATACATGAGATACTTCAATTGAAGACGGTCATGGTACAGTCATGCATGAGATACTTCAATTGAAGACGGTCATGGTACAGAGACATACATGAAATACTTCAATTGAAGACGGTCATGGTACACAGACATACATGAGATACTTCAATTGAAGACGGTCATGGTACAGAGACATACATGAGAAACAGATTGCGAAATGATGAGGGGGGAAAAAAAAAGAAGAAAACAATTTTTTCTGTTCATCAGCTGAGTCACTCTGTGTGTATATCCCAGGGGCCTGGTGGCGAGGGGGTGGATAATGAGTAGAAAGCTTTCGGCGAACATGATTGTCATAGAGTAGTCGCGTGTGTTACGCGCACAGGTGAGTGTGTGTTGTGTGTGTGTGTTTCGAGGTCAAGCTAGCGGTCATGAGATCAGAGTCTGGTCAGTTCTAGACTCAGTGAATTAATATATAGAAATTTGGATCGGCTATTTGTTCTGATGCAGATATTTGTAGAAGGTTCCAGTTGTTATGTAAGCAAGATATATAAAAGAGGCAGTTTGTGGGTCAGAAGGGAGATTCAGAAAAAGATAGTCATAAAAGAAATTCAGAGGAAGAAACAGTCATTGACATAATCTTAGAAGTGTAGTGTTTGTTGAATTAGAAGTGATATTGGTTATTCGATAAGAGAGATTGGTTTCAATACATGGGGTATAGAGTTGGATTGTTATTTGTGTAGAATAAAATCTAGTATATCGCAATAACTACTTGAATATTTATTTATAATTACTTTCATATTGTGTTATTCGCAGCGGCGTAGCGTGGGTATCGGCCGCCCCGAGCGGAAGACGATTTTGCCGCCCTCTCATTTAGGTGTTTCAATTTAATCTATACATTTTTGCCGCCCCCACCCCTAAAAAGTAATAAAAAGTGCCGCCCGGTGCATTTGACTTGTGGGTTTGACATGTGCGTTTGACCAGGGCCGCTTTATCAACTAGGCACACTAGGCACTGTGCCTAGGGTCTACGGATTTTTCAAGGGCCTACGAAAGCCAGAACATAAAGTGAAAACAAGTGATAATAATGATGATGATAATTACAATGACGATAATGATAATGATGATGATCGAGAGACTCTGTTTGCATCGGCTAGTTGGGTAGCCATCTTTGTCCACGACCTCTACGTTCGGGCAGAATATTTTACACACGTCCGCGGGACATTAATTTCAGTTTAGCTTGCACATGTCGAAATGGTCCTGGTTTCACTGATAGCCGTTTGGGTTATATGTCCAGAGCCAAGTAGGAGTCGGGGGGCGGCACGTTAGTACCATTCACGGATAATGGTGCGGATGTAATATGTTGTGTAGTAGGTACCAGCCGCGCAGTTTTTTTTTTGAGGCGCAGGGCATCTCGCTGCCAAGTCAAAACGGTGGAGGGGGGGGGGAGTAGACCATTAGGGCGCGACTTTAGTTGTCCAGGCTTAAGTTCTGGGGGAGGACACGGTGGACATTAATGCATTTTGATATAATGTTGGGGGCCGAGTCAATAGAGCCTATTGGCGGGGCGGGACTATGTGCATCCCATTGGCCAATGTTGAGTCATGTCACCCCCCCCCCCCCATCTCTGATCCACAAGTTTAATTATTCATTTCCAGTTGTGATTTGGTTACACGCAGGGCTCGGTTTTTATCCCGGCTCTGCTTTAGCTAATATATCCCTGCCGGGGATGAAACCATAGACATTTATTCCCGGCTCTGCTTTAGCTAATAAATCCTTACCGGGGATGAAACCATAGACATTTATCCCCGGCTCTGCAGAAATTTCTTTTTCAACCCCGGCACTGGTTTTTTTCTTAAATCGAGCACTGGTCACACGAGTCATGAGTGTAGGACTAAAGTAGCTCGTGGGCGGCTGTAGAGATTTCGCCACACACCATGTCTGGTGAGGCCAACAAATAGTTTCCAGGCGGCCAGTTGGACTGGGGTTTGGGGCAAAGGTTAAGGTTGTATAGACGCGAGTAGAACTCATTCCATGGGAAGTTATAGGACGTACTCTAAGGACATTAGGGTCTTTGGTAATGAGCAGGTGGACATCGGGTGAATGAAGTCTTCTTAATAGGGGTCCTTTTAAAAGGATGAATGGCTGGTCCAATTGTTTTTAACAATCGCCGTGTTAGGCAAGTCGTCGATTGCCGTTTTAGGGAAGTCGTCGAACGCCGTGTGAGCAAGTCGTCGAACGCCGTGTTAGGCAAGTCGTTGAACGCCACGTTAGGCAAGTCGTCGAACGCCGTGTTAGGCAAGTTGTCAACTGGCTTGTTAAGCAAGTCGTCGATCGCCTGTTCGGAAAATCGTCGATCGCCGTGTTAGGCACATAGCCAACTGTCGAGTTTAGCAAGTATTATTTTAATTTACGTAAGCTGATTATCGTGTGTGGTAGGCCGGATATAAATAAATTCGTTAATCTGAGATTTCGTTAATTGACAGTAATGTGCGCTCACGTGTCAGAGAAAAAGGGGAGGCTTAGATGGCCACATTAGATTAAATGAATGATGTGTGTTTGTGTTTTGCAATTTTGTGTTTTTACTGCATGTTATTAGCTTGTTATTGTTTTATTTTCCCTAAGCCACATTTAAAAAAATGTATTCTGGTTGTGATGTTTGTAGTCTGTGCTTGTATATAATATGGCCCAATTGCTTAATAGCTTGTTTAATACGTGGATTTCATCTTCAGAAATGGGTATTGTCGCAGTCTCTGTGAGATTTGGATGATATACCCGGGTGGTCATGTGGTAAAGCGCTCGATTGTCGACCTGAAGATTCCTGGTTCGATCTGTTAACTGCATGAGATTAACTTGTCATTGTGTTATTTTTTTCTAATGCCACTTTTCTTTTTAATTCTTCTTGTCGTGATGTTTGTAGTGTGAGCTTGTACATCGTATGGCCTGATTGTTGTATTGCTTGTTTAATACCTGGATTTGATCTCATGGGAACACATTTTATGATATGGCTAGAAGACCTTTTTGATGAATTCACTTATCATTCTATTATAAATGTAGTATATTATGAGTCTGTATACAGCACAGCCAGATATTGGGGGTAATACTGTATGTATGAGAAAATCCATTTAGGGTATGATGGCCAAATTTTGATGACTGTTTAATTCATGCTCTTACTGATTTTATTTTGTTAAATTGATTTTGGCCTTCTTGGGAGGGAGATGGGGGGCACCAAATGTATTCATACGATGTAAATGAGGTGTTTCGTTGGTGTAATAAGGTAACTCGACATGTTGCAGTATGTTTGTGGGCTAAACTAGACCCACTATCAGTCTCTTCCCAAGGTTTTCTCGCCCCTGGATTTCATCATCATGTGGGGCTATTGTCACTGTCCCTGTGAGATTCCAATGATATACCCGGATGGTCATGGGGTAAAGCGCTCGATTGTCGACCTGGGGATTCCTGGTTCGATCTCCGGTGAGGACCAATGGATTTTTAGATTAAGGTCCTGTAACAATAGCTTTAGATAGATTCATACAATTTTAGAACCACTGGTTTAGTTGGGTGGTCAACATTGAAAGTTCATGGGCCAAAGACACAGGCAGAGATTTTGATAATTAGAATTCCAGCGTGTTATCTTTGTTTTGGGTGGTATAAATCTGTCAATGAGCATCGATGACACCGGATGTAATTAGGGAGACAAAGAAATACTAGCCCATAGTGAGTTTTTAGTCGCACCAATCCCTAGGCTGGAATAAGATTCATTAATATGTAAATGAGTTAGAAAGGTTGTTAGGGAGCCAATCAGAAGTTCTGGGCGTTTGGGGCACGTGATAATTAACCATCACATAAAAAGAGATGTAGCGAAAATTTCGAGAGACCGACGAGATACATTCAGACTGACGATAGACGTCGAGACCTACCGATCGACAGAACGACTATAGAGATAGAGACATCAGGACACCAGATTAGATATACGTACTCTTGCCTGTAGGACAGTATACATATTAGATATACGTACTCCTACCGCAAGACAGTATACATACTAGATATACGTACTCTTGCCCGTAAGACAGTATACATGTTAGATATACGTACTCTTACCGCAAGACAGTATACATATATTGACAAGTTATTAAGTATACGTACTCTTATACGATAAGACAGTATACAGGTGTTCATAGAGAAATCAAGTTATTAAATATACGTACTCTTACTCATACGAGAAGACAGTATACATTCAGAGATAAGTTGAAGTTTAACAGTACACAGTCAACGTTTATTCTGCTAAAGCATGTTTGTGAATATTTCGGCACTTGAGTGCATTTATATGTGTTTTATTATTATTTAAATAAATGTTATTGAATCGTGGAACTTGGCTTTATTCATGGTGTGTTTGTGTGTGAGTGCCAAGAGACTGAACGCTACCATCTTTGAAGTAAAACCAGAGAGAATATCGGCCACTACATAACCTAATATCAACAAACTACATAACGTTCAAACCATAACATCACATTGAAGCAGCAGTGAAGAACAAGAAGTATTGCATTTGGTGGAACAACGATAGTACCATAACGTTGACAATTTCCAACGTTAAATTGGTGTCTACAACAGTATCCATCACATACATAACATTATATACAAAATATATAGTGTTACATTTGGTGGCTAAGCGGTGAACAAAGAAGAGACTAGGTGCTATAATTGACTACGAATTGATGAAGAAATAATACCGACAACACACAATAAACCAGCGAGAGAACTGCCCGCGACAGTAAAAAAAAAAACATCAACTGTGGAATGCGACACAAAACATGACCCAGTAACAAGTCTACACGCTCAACAGGTGAAATACCGTAATACTCCGAATTTTCTGGCAGTACGACATTCAAGCTGTGAAGTCTATTAACATTTTATTTACTAAATTTTGTGAATTTTTCTTTAAATTTTCTAAAGTGAACATTGACAGTAAATAGTTTAATGTGATTTTTAAAATTTTGAACATAACAATAATTAGTTAAAGTGAAATTCCAAGGATATATCAACAGCCAGACGTAAACACAGATGTGTACAGATCAAGTGGCTCGTCAGATAAGTTAATTTAAGTTTAAACTTTTCTGTATAACTAGTGCTCTCATTTTTTTTGTTCTATGTCCAATAATATCTAAGCAGAAGATTAGCTTTTGTTTGGAAATTCTTTTAGCGTAAATTTTATTGTATTTTTGGTAGGAGATTTACACCATTTGTGTGTTTGGTATCTTTGGATATTAATTTTAGAATTTTTACTGCCCCCATTAATACAATAGAATTTGTTTTTGTTTTTATTTTTAGTTGTCTCCGTACAATTGTTAGTTTTACTGTAAGAATTTTTTTTTTTACCAACTGTATTGTGACGTCATTATAGTTTGTAATCTTCTGTGTACTATCCAAATATAATCCCATTTCCTAGTCTGTATTTGTGTATTAATTCACGGTTCAATTGTTTGTTTTGTTTATGTTAAACTGATTTATTTTGCCCCGTCTTGTTATTTTATTATCTTATTTTACTTAACAAAATTTCTTTTTCTTCATTTAACTTAAGAGAGCACTGCAGTTTTGTTTTAAATAATTTCTTTCACATTATATCTTCCTATCATATTATTTGCAAGACTTGTACTACTGTTTTATATACCAAATTATTTTTGATTATGTTATTTTGCATCGTTTCCTTCGCTAAAGTACACTTTACACCACACCATATCTTATAGTCAGTTACTATTATTGTGACATTCCCTTGCATTTTACGATTAATTTTGACATTCCCATTTGTTTAAATAATTCTCCCACACATTACTGAGCCTTGACCAATATGGAGACTGCCGGTAGTTCAACTTGTGTTAGTGAGTTGATGAAACAGGGACAGGAATTGGGGTACAGTGGTAAAGAATTACAAAAATTCGTTAAAGAAGAAAGAGCATATCAAGAGAAGGAAAAAGAAAGAGCAGAGAATGAAAAAGAAAGAGCCTTCCAATTAGAAAAACTAAAACTAGAAATTCAAGTTAAAAGTGAAACTCCACAGATAGAACAAAAGACATTTAAAACCAAGCTAGTTTTAAAAGCGTATGATGGCAGAGGAGGCGACATCGATCAATTTTTTCAGAATATGGAGACACAATTTCACCTCCACAATATCCCAAAAACAGAATGGCTGAAATATTTGTATGGTGCTGTGACTCATGATGCCCTTGCTGCACTGAACCATATTAAAGACTGTGAACAAATAGGCTACGACCTGGTTAAAAAGCAACTTTTAGAACACTTTGGAAAGACAGAAGAGTTTTATAGAAAGGAATTCCACAACACTATATACAATTCTAAAGAACATCCACAAGCCTTCATCAACAATCTTGAAACTAATTTAGATAACTGGATCAAAATGACAGGTATAGATGCCAATAATGTAAATGCTTTTAAAGAACTTTTACTAGTTGATCATGTTCTTAGTTTTGCTAGCTCACAGATGTATACATTTATCAAAGAAAGAAAGATACACAACAAGACCCAGCTGATTAGTGCGATGTCAGATTTTAAGGACAGCCATATAGATCAACCAATGATTAATGTAGTTAGCAACAATAGCTTAAACTCTATAGTCCACCATCAGAGACCACGTTATTCAAGTATGCCGGTCAGAACAGCCGGGTACTCTGGTGCAACATGTAGTGGTTGTGGTTCGTTTGGTCACTGGCAATCGCAATGCCGTAGCTCACCAAGATACAACAATAGACGTCATTTTAACAAACATACTACTTTTAACAGTCAAAGACAGTACAATGGCAGAAGTAGGTCACACAATACCAGTCCAATGAGACAAATCCAAAACAGGGGCAGGGAATACCAACAATTTGTACCACGTGACACACAGCAGAAAACACACTCAATGGCCGCCATTCTCCAAAATAAAGGTGACCTAGTTTTTTACACCTGTTTGCTTGATAACACGCCAGTCCAATGTTTACGTGACTCCGGCTGTAGTACATTGATTGTGGACTCCTCATTAATAGATGCATCACAACTGACAGGTAACTCCGAATTTGTTAGATTAGGTGATGGTACCAAATTAGAATGTCCGACTGCTACCATATTTATTGACAGTCCCTGGGTGAAAGGTCACGTCACTGCTTTAACAATGAACACACCAATAGCACAGGTCATCATAGGCAATCTTCCAGATGTTGTTCCTGATAACTCAGAGCAATTGTATCAACAGTGGCTTAGAAATAAAGAATCACCAATTCAGTCTACTTTGAAAGAACTACATTCACCATCTTCCAAAAGTAATAAAACAGAACAAGAGTTTTATCTCCTATTTAGCAACATAAGTAACTGGAATGGTGCAGAAAAGATAGACCAATATTTAGACAAGTTAGACAGTGTGGCAGCACAACACAACATAAAAGAATATGACAAAGTTTTGGGAGTCATTAGCAAATTCCAAAATCATAAAAAGGCTCATAATATAGCCCTGCGAAATCAACATGATTACAATCTAATGATAACAGAATTAAAGACCAATATGCAAGTAAAACAGAAGGTTGTCAGTGAGGAAATAGAAACAAGTAAAGTACAGAGAAGCCCTGCAACAGTTGATAACCAAGACAATATCCAAAATAAATCCACGGAATGTCATATGTGTGCTACAATATTTACCTCAAGAAACAAACTCTTCACACACATCAGAGAAGAACATCATGATCCATCAGATTCACCTCATATGTTAAATGTAGTCACCAGAGCTCAGTCAAAGAAAGAAATCAATAAAACACAATCAACTGATAATATAGCTGTAAATACTGACTGTCTCATGAACATTTCAAGAGAACAATTGTCTCAATTGCAAAAAGAGGATCCTTCCCTTAAAAGATATTTTGAATTAGCTTCAGCAGATCAGGCAGATGAAAAGAATGTTGTATTCCATATTGAGCAGGACATCTTAATAAGAAATTTTAAATCTTCAGGTGGAGTGATCACACAAATATTAATTCCCTCCACACTGAGAAACAATGTCATACAAACAGCACATTCAAGCCCTTTAGCAAGTCATATGGGTCCAAAGAAAACCTTACAAAGAATCAGACAACATTGTTATTGGAAGGGTCTATTGAAGGATATAACAGTAATTATTAAGTCTTGCACAGCATGTCAGAAACATAACAACATAGGTCCCAAACACATTGCTCCATTGCAACCCATGGATACCACCTCCAAACCATTTGAAAAGATAGCAGTTGATATCATTGGTCCCTTATCCATTATGTCCCATAGAAAGCACAGATTTGTTCTGACTATGTTAGACTTTTCAACAAGATGGCTAGACGCTAAACCACTATCAGATATATCAGCTGAATCAATTTGTCATGCTCTTTTATCAATTTTTACTACAATGGGATTTCCTGACATTATTCTTTCTGACAATGGAACACAGTTTCGATCCCAGGTCACTCAAGCATTTATGAAGATGTTCCAGATTACTCAAGTCTACTCTGCAAGGTACAGACCACAAGCAAACGGAGCCATTGAGAGAGCTAACCAAACCATCAAACAGATGTTGAGAAAAATAATGGAAGAACACGGTCAAGACTGGGACTTACATCTACCATTGGCCTTGTTCTCCTATAGAGAAATACCACATGAATCAACGGGTTTCTCGCCATTTGAACTGATGTACGGCAACAATAGAAGAGGTCCACTCAGCTTATTTGGAAACGGCATTCTTCCAACAGATGAACAGATATTGTCCCCTCATGAGTTTGTCAATAAAATTAGAAATCAAGTCATCTCATCAAACCAGTGTGCTCAAGAAAACTTAATTAGTAAACACAATTATCACAGAGATTTGAAAAACAAACATAGATACCTAAGAACATTAGAACCAAATGATTCTGTGTATGTATTGCTCCCATCAAAAGATCAATTTCAGCATACATGGCAAGGTCCTTACACAGTAAAGAAGAGATGCACAGAGGTAGATTATTTGGTGCATATCAAAGGGAAAGACAAGGTATTCCACATTGATCAACTACGACATATTGCTAATGATTCTCAACATTTAGAAGCTGACCACACAGCATCCAGTGAGACTACTCCTTCATTGAATTATATAGTTAACGATGAACAGTGTGAAGATGTCACTCAGCCAGGTTACAAAACCAGTTGTAATCAGATTCCTTTACCAGAGTTAGAGAACACAAATAGCAGAGATCAAATAACATTTTCCAAAGATATACCTGATAACATTAGACAAGAACTGACAGAGTTGTTCAGCACATACAAGGATACAATATCACAAATACCAGGCAGAACTGATATAATCAAACACTCCATTAAAGTTAAAGATACAACTCCAGTCAAGCTAAAACCTTACAGTGTTCCATATAAATATAGAAAAGCAGTAGAAACAGAGATTGAACAACTATTACAGAATGGCATGATAAGACCATCTCAGTCAAAAAGAAGAATGGAAAAATACGTCTCTGTTGTGACTACAGAAAGTTGAATCAGATTACTGAAATAGATAGACAGCCTTTACCTAACATTGAAGATCTCATAAATGAAATGTCTCAAGCTCATATATTTTCACATTTTGATCTAACAAGAGGCTTTTGGCAGATAGAAATGGAAGAGTCATCTAAACCTTACACTGCCTTCATTACACATCATGGTTTCTTTGAGTGGAATGTAATGCCATTTGAATTGGTCAACAGCACTGCTACTTTCTCAAAAATGATGAATCAGCTTTTACACAATGTTCCCCACATTAAACATTATGTGGACGATATCTGCATTTTTTCACAAGACTGGTTATCACATATTGATGCCCTGAAACATTTGCTTTCGCTCCTCAGAAAGAATGGTCTAACAATAGCACCAGAAAAATTAGAGATAGGTTGTTCAAGCATTGATTTTTTAGGCTTTCACGTTGGTCAGGGTAAGGTAACTCCGACTGAAACAATTTTAAAGAAAATTTTAGACATTGACGTCCCTAAGAAAAAGAAAGAAGTCAGATCATTAATTGGCCTCTGTAGTTTCTATAGACAATTCATTCCCAATTTTGCTTCCATCATTGCACCCCTGGTAAATTTAACTAAAAAGACGATGAAGCAGACTGTTACATGGAACGATGATTGTCAAAGTGCCCTTGACAAAATTAAAACATGTTTTCAAACTTTTCCTATCCTTATGTCTGTTGATTTTAAGAAACCATTTATATTAGCCACAGATGCCTCAAAAATAGGCTTAGGTGCCTGTCTTTTACAGAGCTACAATAATGTTAACAAACCCATCATGTATTTGAGCAGAAAATTAACTGAATCTGAAAAGAAATACTCTGTTATTGAACTAGAATGCTTAGCACTTGTATGGTCAATTACAAAATTGCACAAATATTTATTAGGTACTGAGTTCACTGTCTTAATTGATCACAAACCCCTATTGAATTTTAATAACAAGAGCATTAACAATGCCAAACTGACTAGATGGTCTTTGCTTCTGCAAGATTATTCCTTTACCATAAAGTCCATCAAGGGAAGTAATAACCACATTCCTGATATTTTGTCCAGACTTGCTAGACCATGTTAACAAACATTAATATTTAATCTTACTACTATGCCATGTTATCATTATATTTTTCTTGTCAGCACTATTTATTATTCTGATGAATATATACTCACATTTGAATTTTTTTCATAACTTAAGTATTTAATGTTATTCTACAGAAATTTTACGCTTCTATGTATTATAGTTATTGGATAATTCCATGATTTTTTTACCTATTCAAGGTCTACTTACAATTAAGTGTTTCATATTTTGTTAACAAGATGTTTCAGTATAACCATATTTTATTCTCCATATCAAATTTCTGTACGATATGTGACAAAACTATTGTAATGCAGAAAGACATTTGTACTGACTTGTGTACTGTATAAAATATTTTTATATAGAAAAAAAATGTATAACATTTTTTTTTCGATGGAGAAGGAGGGTGTAACAATAGCTTTAGATAGATTCATACAATTTTAGAACCACTGGTTTAGTTGGGTGGTCAACATTGAAAGTTCACATAAGGCACAGGCAGAGATTTTGATAATTAGAATTCCAGAGTGTTATCTTTGTTTTGGGTGGTATAAATCTGTCAATGAGCATCGATGACACCGGATGTACGTGATAAGACGTAATTAGGGAGACAAAGAAATACTAGCCCATAGTGAGTTTTTAGCCGCACCAATCCCTAGGCTGGAATAAGATTCATTAATATGTAAATGAGTTAGAAATGTTGTTAGGGAGCCAATCAGAAGTTCTGGGCGTTTGGGGCACGTGATAATTAACCATCACATAAAAAGAGATGTAGCGAAAATTTCGAGAGACCGACGAGATACATTCAGACTGACGATAGACGTCGAGACCTACCGGTCGACAGAACGACTATAGAGATAGAGACATCAGGACACCAGATTAGATATACGTACTCTTGCCTGTAGGACAGTATACATATTAGATATACGTACTCCTACCGCAAGACAGTATACATACTAGATATACGTACTCTTGCCCGTAAGACAGTATACATGTTAGATATACGTACTCTTACCGCAAGACAGTATACATATATTGACAAGTTATTAAGTATACGTACTCTTATACGATAAGACAGTATACAGGTGTTCATAGAGAAATCAAGTTATTAAATATACGTACTCTTACTCATACGAGAAGACAGTATACATTCAGAGATAAGTTGAAGTTTAACAGTACACAGTCAACGTTTATTCTGCTAAAGCATGTTTGTGAATATTTCGGCACTTGAGTGCATTTATATGTGTTTTATTATTATTTAAATAAATGTTATTGAATCGTGGAACTTGGCTTTATTCATGGTGTGTTTGTGTGTGAGTGCCAAGAGACTGAACGCTACCATCTTTGAAGTAAAACCAGAGAGAATATCGGCCACTACATAACCTAATATCAACAAACTACATAACGTTCAAACCATAACATCACATTGAAGCAGCAGTGAAGAACAAGAAGTATTGCATTTGGTGGAACAACGATAGTACCATAACGTTGACAATTTCCAACGTTAAATTGGTGTCTACAACAGTATCCATCACATACATAACATTATATACAAAATATATAGTGTTACAGGTCCCCACTATATCTCCCGTGATGCCCAAATGATCGTTGCACTCTTTGCTATGTTGACGATGAAAGAAGAGCATTGCAAAAAAACTGTCTCATTGGTGGTGCTGGATCTAAGACAGTTCATTTTATCCTTACAAGGACTTCTCACGCACCTCTCGTCTTTCTTCCGCATCTTCCCTTTTCCTGTTGCGTCGTCAACCTAGTGAAAAGGGGAGTAGACAAAAGGACTGTTTTGACAGAGAACAGCACATACGTATGTGTATAATCTAGACATGTAGCCTGAATGAATGGTAACAAAATCGTTTAGGATATCTTTTTTTATTAGTCACAGAAACATAAATTGATAGTTTATAGAGAAAATTAAGACGAAAGACTTTTTTTTATAAGTTAAATAAACGAGAACAACTATAAATAAAAATTAATTGTTTTGAACATTTTTGGTAAGACTATACTTGCATGGAGATTTAGTAAAATAAATTGGAGTGAAAAGATTTTTCTGGAATAATGGCTGATTTCTTATTCTTTACATTTGCATATGGGACATTTACGCTCGTCAAGGACCAAACCTTTAGGGCAATACATCATACAGACGGGGCCACAGTGGGGTGGGTACGGGGTGACCGGTGGTCTCGTCTTGCACTTGCAGGTGTTGCAGCCCCTGTTGTCTTTTTCATAGCCGTTTGGACAATTGTTTGAACAACCGACTAGTGGACAGGCGACTTGAATCTGGCATTTGCAGATGTCACAACCGTTGTCATCCTTGGCCCAGCCATTGGGACAGAACATTTTGCAGGTCACCGGTAAGCACTGTGGCTTTTTTTTGCACTTGCAGATCTCACACCCATTCGCGTCTTTGTCTAAGCCGAACTCGCAACCCATCAAACACATTACAGCTGGGCAGGCGGGGATGACATCTTTACACTGACAAATCTCACAGCCGTGCTCGTTTTTTTTTAAAGCCATTGGGACAGCCTAGTTTACAAAGAACTGGGGGACAGACATCCGGAACACATTTGCATTCATCGTCGGCCAGGCTCGTCCCAGGTGGACACGCTATCCTGCATTGTGGAAGTAAGTTGTTATCAGCAGATGCTGTGGAATTGATCAAATATAATGAAGTTACAAAATAAAATGTGCGACAGTTAATACATAAACAACAACAACCATTCACGGTCATTAAATAAAACACAGTTCATATTAAAAAGAAGTCAGTAAAGTTATATGGAGACTTGAACTAAATTCCATAAGAGTCGTCGGGGCCAAAAATGTTTACAGTTCATGTTTTTGTAGCCACAGATTTTTAGAGCATTTTCGAAAAAAAATGCTCTATTGTCCCCGTTTTGTCTGTCTGTCTGTCTGTCTGTCCGTCATCACCCTAGATCTCAACAACCATAAGTCCTAGACCCATGATGTATATATCATTTTGTAGGTCTTGGCCTGCCAAGAAATGACTTTTGTCCGTTTCGCGATCTGACCTCTGAGGGTCGTAAAAGGGGGCTTATAAAATACCGTTTTTTACTATATAAGCTATAATAATAAAGGAGCGCCCTATATCTCAGCAACCATAAGTCCTAGACCCATGATGTATATATCATTTTGTAGGTCTTGGCCTGCCAAGTGTACATCAAAAGTCCATTTCGCGATCTGACATCTCAGGGCCGAAAAAAAAAGACTTTCCTAGGTACCGTTTTTGCTTATATTTTAAATATAAATAATAAAAGCTAATCAAAGGGGCGTAATCATTATTTATTTTTGTAACAGTTATTCAACATGATTACTTCCCTCTCTATTTATCAAAACCCAGCAAAATCTATGGCTGTCACCCGGAAAAAAAAATACGGATTTCGTCCGGCGTAACCGTAGCCACTGCGTACACGAAAATGCTCTAAAATGTCCTTTGTCCGAAACGGAAAAGACTTAAATTGCTTGTTTTTTACATGTAATAACATTTTATTAATTTACGTTTTTTCTATCAAATTCTAGTCTGTAATTTGATATCACTGTGGAAAATTTAAAGTGTCATTTTTAGTCCATTTCGCGATCTGACCTCTCAGGGCCAAAAAAGGGGGCGTTTTAAGTACCGTTTTTGCTTATATTTTAAATAGAAATAATAAAAGCTAAGCAAAGGGGCGTAATCATTATTTTTTTTGTAACAGTTATTCAACATTATTACTTCCCTCTCTATTTATCAAAATTCATTTATTTTTGTAACAGTTATTCAACATGATTACTTCCCTCTCTATTTATCTAAATTCAGCAAAATCTATGGCTGTCACCCGGGAAAAAAAATACGGATTTCGTCCGGCGTAACCGAAAATGCTCTCAAATGTCCTTTGTCCGAAACGGAAAAGACTTAAATTGCTTGTTTTAGCATATG
>JAGDYQ010000197.1:444687-461699 GCA_021962125.1 Bulinus truncatus | reverse complement strand
AATAAAAGCCAGCTAGCACCGTATTTCAAAGTATTTGATCAATTTACATTTTATACAGAATATAAAGCCAGCTAGCACCGTATTTCAAAGTATTTGATCAACATTAATGAACGTCAACCTACACTTAAACAGAAACACAAAAGCCGGAAATGATATTGTTTTCATCCTGATGTGTGATACTATGGAAAGCCTACGTGAAGGGGTGGGGGGGGAGGGCGTATGTAAATATGTTGTTAGGCTTGGTGGTGACCCCTGTCGTGACCCTTCTATCAATATATTCCTTTTAAACGTTTTGTAATTATTCGGTTCTGCACCACATAAAAAAATCAAAATGGATAATGTATGGCTTTTAACTATTTTTTATTGACTTGAAACACATTTGAACTGGTATGGGGCTCGTTTACCCTGGGGGTGGGGTGTGGGGGGGGCTAGGATGTTACTAGGAATTACCCTGATGGCATGCCTTGGTGTCAGGGAGAGGTTTAATAACTGAGTTTGATATCTACATGTTGCATACCGCGGAATCGAAACCCAGTCTGAGACACAGGACTGAGACCCCAGTCTGAGATCCCAGTCGGATACCCCTGTCAGAGACCCCAGTCTGATACCGCTCTGAGACCCCAGTCTGAGACCCCAGTCTAAGACCCCAGTCTGAGACCACAGTCTGATACCCTAATCTGAAATCTCAGTCTGATACTCTAATCTCAAATCTCAGTCTGATACCCTAATCTGAAATCTCAGTCTGATACCCTAATCTGAAATCTCAGTCTGATACCCCAGTCTATACCCCGGTCTGAGACCCCATTCTGAGACCCCGGTCTGATACACCAGTCTTCCTTGCAGTGAACCCCCACCCCTTACACCTGAGCCCTTGAAACATCCCTGGTACTTCGGAAGATGTAAAGTCTGTAAAAAAAAACATGGCTAGATCGGCCCAATTAGGACGACTTGTGCAATACTTGACTTAACTCTCTTCCAGAATGATTAAATGAAAGGATTAACAGGAAAGAAAATGTTATCTGATATCGGTAGTTGAAGAGTTGTGCCTGGGAAAGGTACACAGCTGAAACAATTTGTCCAACACAAATAAATGTATTTCTGTTTTATTCTCTTTTTTTTTTGCAAACCTACCAATTCATCATAATGTCTTTGTGAGATCAATAAGCAAAACTGAAATGTCTATTTTCCCCATCCTCAAGGCGTTCTGGCCTCTGATCCCATTCTCATGAATTACACAGTTATCTATTTATTTATTTATTGTTTGTTTATATCATCTAAATGATTGTTAAAATCAAAATTTTTGTAAATATGCTTATTTGTAAACAGGTTTGGACAGTTCATTGCTTTCTTTATTTATAATGTACATGTGTGTATGTGTGTGTATATGTAAGTATGGATGGATGGAAGGATAGAATATGACAAAGTTTGACTACTACAGTTGATAGACGTTACAAGAAGGAATGGATGGACGATAGATAGATAGATAGATAGATAGATAGATAGATAGATAGATAGATAGATAGATAGATATAGATAGATAGATAGATAGATAGATAGATAGATAGATAGATAGATAGATAGATAGATAGATAGATAGATAGATAGATGGATAGATAGATAGATAGATAGATAGATAGATAGATAGATAGATAGATAGATAGATAGATAGATAGATAGATAGATAGATAGATAGATAGATGCCCTTTTTAAAAAAATCTAGTTTACCTTAACACTATTTGCCCAACAAATAAAGTGACTTTATATATACGTCACTCAAGTCTAGACATCACATATGATGTAATGCCACTCATGTCTAAGGGCAATTTATCTCTTTTTGTTATCTGGCTCTGTTATCAATCACCAGAACATGACTCTCGCCGCTCACTCGGCGCTTCATCAAATCTGACTCCAGCTCACCAACTTTTTCTACCCAAACTTATTTTTTTTAGCACACCTTTTTTTTCACCTTTTTAGTTCCAGGTCTAACTCCACTTCTGTCATACTAAGTTGAATTTACTTATTTTTTTTTTTACATTACTTGACTATCTGGCATGTAACATAACTGTGGAATTAAAGAATACAAGATGTCTTCTTCAAGTTTCACGGTCTGGATATGTTTTTTAATCACTGTCTGTATTCGTTTGGCTGTCTATTGGGACAACGGCGGTAAATTAACTGCAGCCTGTACAGTGAATTAAATACAGCCTGTACAGAAAATTAGGTGCAGCCTGTACAGTGAATTAGGTGTAGCCTGTACAGTGAATTAACTGCAGCCTGTACAGTGAATTAGGTGCAGCCTGTACAGTGAATTATTTACAGCCTGTACAGTGAATTAGGTGCAGCCTGTACAGTGAATTAGGTGCAGCCTGTACAGTGAATTAACTGCAGCCTGTCCATTGAATTTAGGTACAGCTCTGTACGTGTTTACAAAGGAATGATGACTGATATGGTTGTGGAATTTTATTTTCTTATCAAGGATTTCAATGAAATTATAACCACAAGTAAGTTTGGCTTTTATTTAGAACGACTTTGTAAAACTATGGAATCAATTAGTTTTTTTTTTTGCTTCCGTGTAATTGTTTATTAAAGTTAATCTGTATTTAGGTTGAAAACACAACCAAATTTAAAAACAATTAGTAATAATTAAATTAATTAGTGTGTTAAATGCAGCCAATCAAATGACAATAACATCTGATTGGTTGTTGATTAGTTTTGTTGGTTTTTTTCTACAAAACTTTAAATTAAAGAAAAAAGAGTTTTAAATTCAATTATACTTTTTAATCAAAGATCAAATTAAGTAACCAAAGATTTAAGGAGAAAAAACATTTTTTTTTTGAAAAACATATGATGAGAGTGTAACAAGTGTGTGTATTTGTAGAGAATCAACGTTACTTTATGTCTGTCTCTCTTTCTTTAACCATAAATACAAAATCTTTCTATTCAATATACCCGTTTGTCCAACCATACATGTATTGGTATAATTGTCTATTCGTATATCAATGTATCGATGCATTGCGACGACGAATCCGTCTTTATTTTTCCTATAGTCGCCAGCTTCTGATGTTTTATAATTTGTAGTGACTGCTTGAAGTTTAATGTCAGAGCTACTAGCAAAACATAATTTGACTCTACCATTCCTATCCTTTAATTTGATAACTAAATCATCTTCCCTGGCAGACGGTGATACCATCCAGAGTGTTTGAAATACTGGTTCACGAGCAAAAAATAAATATATGTGTATATCATAATTACATCCGAATTCAGGGGCGTCGATCAGAGGGTATCAGGAAGGGCGGTTAGCCCCGGAAGCACTTGCCATAAAGGAGCGGCATTTTTTATCAAAATGAGTTCTTTTTGTTATTTACCCAGAATAGGGTGGTATTTTTAGATTCCGCCCCGGGGGGCCACTAAAGCTAGTTACGCTGCTGATCAATTCCACTATTTTTCTCTACAGTCTACTGACTATAAAATGTACCTGCGTTTCCAATCCCACCAAAGACACAAACCATTTCAGAAATTAGACTTGATAACTTAATGGATATGTTTTGCTTAATTATATATTGTAAGTCTCGTCATATTTCACCACCATGACCAGAATCACTGGCCACTGGTCAAACCAATGCTAGGAAGCTTCTACAAAAAAAACTACTTAAAAGAGAAAATATAAATAGTAAATCTGCAAGGGGCCCATATAAATGGGGCCCCCTGACTTAGTGCCCATATACATGGGGTTTCCTGAATTAGTGCCCATATACATGGGGCCCCCTGACTTAGTGCCCATATACATGGGGCCCCCTGACTTAGTGCCCATATACATGGGGACCCCCTGACTTAGTGCCCATACATTGAGGCTTTATAACTGTAAGAGAATCTAAAAATACAGTTAAAACATAACTTTGCGGGTACCAGATTAGCAGTCTTGGCTTACATATAAACGAATGAAACATTTTATTTTATAAATGTGTAGGAATCAATCATTTTAACTTTTTTTTTATTCCCTGAATACTGCAAAGGATACTACTGTAGTACTCGACTTGAGGTTGTAAAGTTGTAAACATGTCATTTAAAATTTTCAATGCGGCATAAGCCCAGTTCACGCTTGACACAAACTAATTTATTTTTTTTAAATCTCATCCAATTACTTCTCTGCATCTGATACACTTTTTTTTTTTGTTGTTTTGATTACTTTCTTGTTGTAACTTTGAAAATTAAAAGTCGTTCTTTCACACTGACAGTTTTAATTGCGTCTGAAGTGGCATGTTTATTTTCTTCCAAGTGTAGTGATTTCCTGATGTTTATTCCGTGGCCATTCGCGCTAGCATCGATAGAGAGATAACGACAATTCGTATTGATCAGATGGAGAAACATTTAGAGAATCAACTAAACCTGATCATCACCTACTGTTGGTGAGTAGTGATCCACAACTGGCGGGGCGGGTAAAGTACAACACAATCGTCTCTAACAGCACCGGAAAGAACAAAAAGTGATTCTCAAAACGGACTCCTTTCAACTAACATTTTCAACCCTAGCTGTTTATATGTATTATTGGGGGGGGGTGTAGAAAGTAAACTATAGATACAAAAATATATTAAAAAAAATTCTGGTGGATCTAATATATTTGGGTCAGTTGGTTTTTTTAATCGAGAATAAAAAGTTTCCTATGGTCCAACTGATTTTTAATGGGTACAAATTGGAAAAAAATCAGATAATGTCTTCCACTCCCAACTTTTAATTCAAGGGGTACGGGGCAAAAAAAATGCACTATGTCTAAAAAATATTTTTTTTTTTACAGTTTTAGATACTAAAACATGTCAATAATGTCAATAATAACTAATTATATTGCAGAACAAAAAAATTTTTTTTAGATCAATTTTGTGTATGGTACATATCATTTTCTTTTTTGAATAACCCTAGGTCACAAATTTAACATGTTCAGTCACAAAAAACTCATAGTAAATATAGTAAAAATTTCTTTTTAACAAAAGTTGGGAGTAGTAAAACTATGTAGTTTTCAAATATTTGTACATATTCCATGCTACCATGATGTAACAACTTTTTAAAAATGTTTCAATAAAAAAAAATTTTTTGACCCACCCTAATATATATATATATATAACTGTAATTCTGAACATTTTGGAAAGTGGTTATTCTCTTTTTCCGTGTTTCTCAAACTTTTTTCACGACTGTACCCCAATGGTTGAAAAAATATGTCCGCGATTACACCACACACGTAAGTTCGCGAATAAAATTGTTTATTTCCTTAATGGAATGTGATGACCTTTCTAATGCTGGTTTCGTAATGAGTGGCAGAAATCTGGCGACCATCATCAAACTCTCAGTTGGTTTTTAAACCAAAAATATTGTATGTCGCTGCGTACCCCTGCGTAACCTCTCAAGTACCCCTCGTGGTACCCGTATAACAGGCTGAGAAACTAGGACCTATATAGATGATGGTGTGTCAATTGAAACTAGGATCTATTTAGTTAATGGTGTGTCAATTGAAAAGCGCGACTCAGAAAACAAGATATTGTCAGGTGATAAACACGGGTCACGTGATGTTTTTAATACTTTCACTGTTTGCATTCAGGCATTCGGCTGATATTCTTTTTTTATCAATCGTTCTTCCCGTCTATCCTCTCCCACACAACCATATTATTTCTCTCTCTCTCTCTCTCTCTCTCTCTCTCTCTCTCTCTCTCTCTCTCTCTCTCTCTCCACTCTCTTTCTCCTTCTCTCTCCCTCTCCTCTCTCTCTCTCTCTCTCTCTCTCTCTCGGTCTGTCTATCACTCTGTCTCTCACTGTGTATGGCAATATTCACAACTACCTACATAACAATCTTCACATTCTAGACGCCATATGTTCTGATATCTCATCGATTTGAATCCATTTATAGATCAAGCAGCGCCCCTCTGGCCTGTGCCCCCATTACGGTTTTTACTCCCCCTGTTTCACCCCTCCATACCCTCTCTGTCTCTCTTTCTCTCACCCACACTCTCTCTCCCTCTCTCTCTCCCTCTCCCTCTCTTTCTCTCTCTCTCTTTATTTCCCTCTCTCTCCCTCTCCCTCTCTGTATCTCCTTTATTATTTATCTTAGTCATTGTTGCTTCGTTCTTCCTTATCCCCAGTTATAACTCACTAGTCACTCCCTCAAGAGTGGAATCGATCCCCCTGAACTGAGTATCGCTTTCATGGAGCATGTCTGGTAATATTCCCTCAAAGGCCACATTTATTCAGTGAATGAAGTCAGTGGGAATCCTTTTGTCTGCACCCCAGCACTTGGTCAGCCGAGACTCTACAGATGTTGAGGATAAACCAACATTATCGATTACAGATAAACCAACAGAATCGATTACAAATAAACACTTGGCATCGATTCCACATCAACCACAGGGTATGGAGATTTACGAAATCGAATCCCATTTAACAACTTTTTTTTTTCCTTCTGTGGAATTAATTTTAACCAAATATGTAAATAACCCTTTATTAACACTCAATAGAAAATCTCAATAGATTTAAATTCGAGTTTTGCTTAGAGGCCTTGTACTGTCTTTAGTTAATTTTGACTTTGTTATTAGAAATGCAAAACGATTTAAATTCGTATTCCACTGCTTCAAGAGGTTGGAAAGTTTATGGTTTGTATCTTCTAAATAATTATTAAATAGCAGACGTTTGTGATTACGTTTGGCGAATGAAACTTTCTCAAGGGGCTAGCAACTGAATAGTAGTCAAGTTGAATTAGATGTTACTATAGATTGGGAATGACTGTTGCAAAGTACTGTTGCATACTACAGTTTATCTCGAAATTGTCCGCTCATTTATTGGTTTAGAGGTAAAAAAAAAATGCATCAGATTTTTAGCAGCACACAGAGATGTTCTTACGTCTAATTCAAATTTGAATTTATTTTATTTTGTAAAATATGCTCCAAACTCAGCCTAAATGATTTCAGGCTTTTCAAAATTAGATATCAGTAACTTAGTGGAATAATTGAGCAATGTGGGAAGCCGTCATTGTGTATTTAGAGTGGTATGTGTCAATGTAAAGATAGTTGAATGTGGAGAATTCAAGGTGTTTAGAGTAAAAAGTACTCATGATGTGGATAAAAGAATGTGATCGGATGAATAGATCAGATGACCAGGGTAACTGGACAGGAGTCAGATAGAACATAATGTTTATCAGTCAGTTAGTCAGGAGAAGCAGTTAGAGAGAGAGAGAGAGAGAGAGAGAGAGAGAGAGAGAGAGAGAGAGAGGGAGAGAGAGAGAGAGAGAGAGAGAGAGAAGTGAGAAGTTAATGTTTAGAGTTCAGTTGCTAGTAGATAATAGAAGTAGATAGTATTGAGGCATTCTATGGATTTCTTTCAGACTTATTTAGTTATGTCAAAACATGTTCGCCGAACCATGGTTACAAGATTTATATGTTAACATTGAACAACGCGGATAGCAAAGATACACCAGTGATTGTAATTTTGTAAAGTTTCGCAAAAAGGTAGAAATATTCTCTGAATTTCTTTTTTAAGGTATTTCTTGGAGAGAGCCCTCCTCAATATGTGGGCTGTTCTAAGTAAGTCAACCTCCTGCAGTCCACAAATGTTGAATTTCGCTGGTATCCTAAAGATGATGTCATGTAGATCTTTTTTAACGACACCCATCTGGCACGGTGGTGGTTCTCATTCCTCACAATCCCTCGATCGGGGTCTTTATACTTGGACAGTTTTTCTAAGTGTCCCGCCATATCAAAAAGTTGGCAGGTTCTTTCTGTTTTGTTTTTAATGTTGGTATATGAAATATTCGCATTGATTCTCCAATCAGTTTCGGTCGCTCTTTGTGTCCCGTAAAATTGTAACCCCGTGACTCTTGACGACTGTTTGAGACTCATCTGTCAGAGTTGGGGACTCAGTACTTGTTTTACCAAGTGAGTACTTACCGAGTAATCGTAAACGTACTTGCCCCTTGGGTGCTTATACTTGTACTTGCACTTTGGGTCCGTGTACTCGTACTTGAACATTGGGTACTTTTACTTGTACTCGTTCTAGCACTTTGGGTACTTGTACTCGAACTTGAACATTGTGTACTTTCACTTGTACTCGTACAAGCACTTTGGATACTTGTACTTGCATGATCCGTACTTAGAAGATCTCTGCAACCGGTCCGCGTCATTAAATTTGACTGTATCATTATTTATTTATTTTTATATAAACTTTGAAAACCGGTTATTGCAGTTGTTGTTTTTGCAACAAACGTTTTTTTTTTCTTACAAGTCGGTTTTTTTTTTATATAATCCCAAGTAAACACATCCTCTGCTGACAATCAATGTGTTTTTAGCGCGTGACCGCTAACAATGGTTGGATGGTGGTGGACTGTTGTGCTATTTTTAGCCCATTGTGGTCCGGAGGAGGTTCAGTGCTGGGGGGGGGGGGAGGTGTCCCGCGGTTTATTGACATAGGCTCTTGACAGAGTACAACGTTGGCTATTGTTATGTGCCCTTGTTTGTATGAGACATTAGCTGGTGACCATTGAGTTGTCCAGTGATAAAGTTTCTATATTTCAAGTTCCTCATAAAGAAAATAAAGATAAGATCTAAAATACCTAGTGGTCATTTTATGGCTAAGCTGGTAAAGAAGATGAATCGCGCTTTATAACTGACCGTTGTTATTAATATGCGCAGGTCTTTTTTTTTAATTCTTCTTTATTAACGAAAAAGTTGAAGCTGTGTGTCCCACGGTACCGTCGCCAGACAACACAACCTAGTTTAGTCGTTGAGATTTGAACCTAAGACCTACAACAGACCGATCCAACTAACTATCCAACATTGATTTGTCTCAGTACTGAAAAAAGGGCGGGGGGGGGGATACAGCCGTTAAATTTCTCATGTATTTCATCTATGTAATTTAGACATTTTTAGGGTACCCTGTACTTTCTTCGCACAAGGTCCCTAAATTTCTCTTGGTGGACCCCGATTCTTCTATAAAAGACGCCCAATCAAAAAAAATCTTAGGTTGTGATGACATTTGAGTATTCATGCAATGAGATCGTACATCAATAACTGTATGGTAGATGAACCACTGTCTGGTAGATGAACCACTATATGGTAGATGAACAACTGTATGGTAGATGAGCAACTGTCTGGTAGATGAACCACTGTGTGGTAGATGAACCACTATGTGGTAGATGAACCACTGTGTGGTAGATGAACCACTGTGTGGTAGATGAACCACTGTCTGGTAGATGAACTACTGTCTGGTAGATGAACCACTGTGTGGTAGATGAACCACTGTCTGGTATATGAACTACTGCGAATGGATCTCGAAAAAGTTTCATGACCTATGCCAATGTTTATTTGCAGGTAACAAACAGAACCGCTCAGCAAAGAGAATGTGAACGGTGTTTTGAATCATCAATCATGAAGAATTTCTGTAGTTCATTAGTAAAACACAGACAAAAACACACTCGTTTATTTATGCATAATTAAAACGTTTTATTTTTTTCTCTTTTATTTACATGTGTTATTATTATTATGTTAAAACACTTGAAATGGCGAGAAGTTCGTCTATGTGTTTTTCTTTAATTCAGTTATTTAATTCATCAAATGGTTCAAAGACTGTTAACGAGCGCGATTCTTATAACACATTTTACAGATGATAAAAACATTAAAGGTAAAACATAAGGGTAAAACATAGAGTTAAAACATAACGGTAAAACATAGAGGTTAACCCGAACTACTCTGTGGTTTAGCTAATAAAGTATTTTTAAAATGTAAATAATATATTTGCGTCTGATACATAGACACATACGTTAATGCCTTTTTCTTAAGTTTTTGTGTCCTTCGGCAAAGATAGATTAGGAGGCTCGAGGCAGTGGTGCAATTTTCTCCATGGCAGAGATAAATTAGGATTCTGAAACAAGGAGTCCACCGCTTGCCAATAGTGTGCACATAATGTTAAATTATTCCACTGACAAGTACTCAGGTGGCCCTTTTTTGTGGATGGCAAAAAAAAAATCCTGATGTGGGCTCCCCTCCGCAGTGGAAGAAGAGGGGGGGCTAAGTTGCTAGGTAGTATGTCTAGCGATAAGAATGCATCGTATCGACATGCATGTGATAGAAATATGGTTAGGGTTAAAGGTTAGGATTTCAAATTCACAGAGTTTTATCATTTCAATCTGTCAAAAGAAATAATTTACCAATATTAAAAATCGTAATAAATGTGTTTCGTCTCATGTCTGCATGCTGTAGATCGAAAGTAAGAATAATGTTTCCTGTTTAACTATTAATGACCGTTTGAGTCTAGATTCGTCAAAGCTGATATTCGCTATATCTCTATGCAAAGGTATGGCAGAATTCATATAGTAAAGTAATAATAGATTAAATCAAATTCCAACGTATATTAAAATATTCCTGTTTTTTCAAAAATATTTCAAAATCCAAAAAAAAATAAATCTTGAGAACCACTTTTTGAAAAGTCTATTTTGAGCAAATTGTAGAGTCCTTGACCTTCATCTTGTAAATATGATGTAGGTCAGTTAACACTTAAAAGAAGGTTGGGGGTGGGGGTGAATTGAGGAATTTGTTTTTTGTGATGTCTCACTTTAAGTATCAGTCAGGGGAGACAAGTAATTGAACGAGAGCATGTGTAAGTGCACTTCGTTTTACCTCCCCTTTTCACTAATCTATATATATAACTCAATGCAAGACAAGGCGTGAACAATTGGATTCCGCAGGGTGGTGCTGATGGATCCTGACGTGAACACCATTTTATTGCATCATCGATAACACCGTTACACCGCTGCGGAGGACAGGACATGGGAACCGCCATCCATTGACAGATCGCCACCAGACCTTTTCATTAAAAACACAGACACATGGTATGGTGTTTGGTGTTTTAACACGTGTCCCGTTTAACCTGTAACCTTTCCGTGGAGATTAACGTGCTAATGCAAAGTTAACGAACTGTGTTTAGTTGGGGGTAGAGGTGTATACTGGAGATCACACAGAGAGTGAGTGAGCAGAGATTGGATGAGTACAAATTAAAGAAACACTTTAGAAGTTAGCGGAATCGGAAACACATAGATCACCAGGAAAATTAAGAACATCAGAAGTGAAGAATATATGTGAGAGATAGCCTCCTTTCATACCTCTAATCAGATCCAATCTTGGATCTTGGAGGGGGGGTGAAAAAAAGCCCGTTATATATAAGCACGGTCCAAGGCTACAGTACCTGGTCGTGCCCGTTATAACATTCTATTCAATAAGAATCAGTGCTGGGAATGGGCAGAAGGGGGTGTGCGCCAACGAACGCCCACAAAAACGGTCCAGCCGTCAATGTCGATCCTCAGGTGTTTAAGCGGACCTTCAGTCTATTGACTATTACTTGACCTTTTTTTTCTATTATGTGACTGACCGCTACTGGCCCTCCCTATTGCGAACCTGAAGGCTACAGCTATTAAAGCATATCCCTCGTGTGAAAGAATGAGAGATGGGAGGAGGAAAGTAAATAAATCAAGTCAATAATGTCTAAATATTTTTCTGTCCTGTGGAGTGTTAAAAATAAACACACATTTTTTTTAATAAATTGAATCGTTTCATAACATGCACTTAAAAATCCAAGAAAGAAAAATGCCTACATGCCCTTCAAAGACTCTTTTAAACTTTTGGTATTTTTTTTAATTGAAACAATTTCAATGATTTCACCAAGTGCAGAGCAGTCCTGCTAGAAACTTACATGGAAATTTAGAAGTTTCCGTCTACTCGGCGGCAATGACAGGGCGGCAATGACAGGGCGGCAATGACAGGGCGGCAACGGGAGCCCCCCGGGGTAACCCACCAAAAGAATGAAATGTAAATGGCCAATTATCTTTCAGTGTACGCATGCGTTGATACTGCCCACGGCTCCGGTTCGAACAAGATTTTTTTTTTGTTTTTAAAGCTGTAACAGCAATTACACCCTGAATGATGATTTTGCACTGAGCAGTCCAAAAAAAAAGTACTCAATTGACAATCTTGACCTTAAGTTATCAGGACTCGGAATTGGCCACAAGTAGGGTGGTGTGTAGCCCTAGTTGTGATGACGTACTTTCGAACTGACCGATTTTAAAAAAATGATCACATGATATTCTTGACCTAGTGTTATCGTGGTTTGATGTGGGCGGTAAAGGGAGAAGTCGAACAAAGCTAGCCACAGTGACGTTTTCCTAATTTGTGGATATAAGCTGACCAGAACTTTGTTTGTGTGAAAGTGAAATACTTTGTTTTTATTTAAACCACTCAACAGCATTGTCCGTTATGAAAATAGTTGCAAAATTACAGAAATCTACCAGGATTTTTTTAAAATCGTAAGTCTAAGATATTTTATTTAAATATTCCTATCGCCGATTAATCCGTGCGCTATATTCATTGATTTTGGTTTTTGTGCAAACAGAAATCTGGTCAGGTAGCTAAAGGGTGAATGAAAAAATAATGTGTGACACTGTGCTGCTGGGATTGGAGCAACGTAAGGTCAGCATGACCTACAACGATCTTAGATTGTGGGGGTTATTTCCCCTTTGTTGTGGTCCACCCACATGCTTTTTATAATCAGACCATATTCACGCATTGTTTACGATTCAAGCTTGCCTAGCAACCCATATCCAGAGGGACATTGTACACAACGTACTCGTGGACGTGAGTTTCTACACAATATTGCGTTGTTTTTTTTTCCTCTATGAATGAACTGATCATGTTTAATAATCTAGCATTTAATAAACAAAATATGTAAGAAATGTATGTTTATTAATGACAGTTGTGACGGTAGCAACAGTCGTGTCGCGTCTTTTCTACCCCCCCCCTTTTTACAAAACTGGGGGTGGGGGTGGAGCGCTAAAGCCATTTGGGGATGGGACGAATGCTCGTGTGGTAAAACGCTCCACTGTCTACGTGAAGGACCTAAAGGTCCCTGGTTCGATCACCGGTGAGGACCAAAAAGGATTTTTCAGTTCATGGTTAAACTACCCGCTATAGGATCTCCCGTGTTGCCTCCATGGCCATTGCACTGTCGGTTATGGTGGGGGGGGGGGTGGAGGTAACTCGTTGGTCAGAGGTCATATACCCCACAAGACGAGATCTCGGTGATGGGATTCAAATCAATCAACGACCTACATTAGAACGTTCATGCTAACAAATGACTCCTTAATGTTTCACCCACTTCCACAGTGGTTCTCATATTTGTGTGAGCCACTAAGATCCATCAGTAAATAAAAGAAAAGTTCAAAAACATTTTTTTTTTGTGGGGAAATTATCGCTAAGTAATTATTATAATTTTTGCCAACCCCAACAGTTTAAGAACCCCTGCCCTGTAACATCAAGCGCCCAGTGCTCCGATGCATGATCGAGAGCGTGCCGTCCACAACAATCCCAAGTAAATATACTAGAAGTTGCATACACACGCATTTATTATTATATATACAACTGTTGACGAAAATTGTTCAATACTGAGACAAGCAGCTAGTTGTTTTTAAATGTATAAGCGAACTGCACCCATCTGTTGCTGCAAAAGAACAAAAAGATGATTGATTTAATGTTTAATAAGTGAAACGGATGAATCAAAAACGTAAACACGCAGTAAAATTGGTGAGGATAAAATGGCTACCACAGGCTAAGAACTTTCTCATGACCCAGTTAATCATGAATGGTAAACTGTCGCAGGTCACGCGCAAGTGGAATATTTTGTCACATGTCAACATTATGTTATTATACATAAGGGTTTCAAACCCTAGACTTGTGCCTTAATAGGCATTGATGAATTTCATTTGTTTATTTATTTTTTTTTACATTTAGTCTTAACTTCTGGTAAACAAAGTCAGACGAAACCTTCGCTAACTGTGCATGCTTCACAATTGTATTACAGTTGTTTCGCCTTAACAAATATTGTGTTGTCGTTGGGGAAATTCAGTTATGCTGCGTCGGATAGGTGGTCACTCCATTCCTCTCTTCGTCGTGAGGTCGCCAGGTAGGGTCATTATATTTTGGCATGTCCATTCTTTATTGTTACCCGTCCACTTGTTCATAGTAAGGATTTATTTATTAAAAGAATCAAGGTCCAGCGTTTATCGATGAATAACTTCGATGTCAATGAGAAGATTGATCCCTTTAATCCCTTTATCTTCCGATCTTCTATTGAGCTTGCACCCTGTCTAGAAAATGTGTGTAGTGTCCTCTTCTGCATCCCATTTTAGTTAAGTTATATGCATTGGTATCATTAGATTATAATAAATATATTACTGTAATGGTATTAAATTGTTACTAGCTGTACCCTGCAAAACATTTGCATAGAGTTATATCCCCTTAGACTTGATCGGCAGGCGAGATTATTTTTTGGTTTCGGGCAGATCCGATTTTTTCATGATTGTATTTTAAACTGGAATACTGTTGTATTAATTCTTACTTTCGATTTAACGCAGCGCCCAAATCGCTATTATTATATTATTTAAAAGCTCTAGCACCCTGAAAGGGTTTATTATTTTTTTACGCACTGAGCAGTCAATAAAGTAGCCAAGTGATCACATTTGTTTCTTTAGCAAATTTGTTTTATTTTATGTTTGGGGTGTAGGTGGAAGGAGCGGGAGGGGGTGGAAGTGGATATATCATTGACAATCCAGTTTTAAAAACAACAAAGTGAGATTTATTTCTTAATTTATTATATTAAAAGCGTAAATATTTTTTTCTACCAAGAAACATGTTTGTCTGACAAATTAAGCTACATGTAAAATATATTTGTTTGTCTATTTTTAGTATTTTTACCGTATGCATATGTTGTTTTATTGCTCCTTAAGATAAACAAGAAACTATTTTTTACCTAACAAACATTATCGTTTAAAAGGATGGCTTTGTAAATAAATAATCAACATTATAATCAGTCTTGTTAAACTGATACTCACTATTTTGATAGTTATTTTACCATTTAAACAGCCAAAATGCTTCTCACACTGGCCGTATGTTTGGCCATGTGTTTGCCCATCCCTGCACTGGCCTCATGATTAGCCAACCCTGGTTATTCGTGAAATATGGTGGAGACATAAAAAACACAGGATAAGCAAAATGTCCCAATACTGGTGCGCAATTACAAAGCATAGAATACAGAAGTGAAACTTTCATCATGTAACTCATGAGTAAATAAAATATTACTCCTTTGAGTCTTAATATCAGTTAAGACAAATAAAAGCAAATAGTCCTGGTCATGTTGATTGTAAAAATATCCGATTTAATTTTGAAACGCTGCATTGATCTGAAAGATACTCAAAGCATGCAGACTATTAATGGTAATGAGTAGAGAGAGAGAGAGAGAGAGAATGAGAGAGAGAGAAAAGATGCTTTGCCCACCCCACCCCCATTCAGCACTCTTCCACCCAACCCCCTCCCTCTCCCCCCTACAGGACCTCTACGGTTACGAAAGTTTCATGGGTCGTGTATTTTCTAACACCACAAGTCTCCTGGAGATTAGTCTTACGTTACAGAGATTTAACGAAAATAATCCATTTCAATAGATCCAACTAGGACTTGTAGCGTCCTAGTTCAGACCCGGTGTGTGTGTGTAGTTACACAATTTCTAAACCTATTGTTATGTTGTTGTTGTTGTTTTCAATCGTCCACGCCATTGACATGCATATCGATAGCATTAATTGTAAGATGAACAGAAGATGATGATAGAAGATACTACTGAACTTTTCAAAATAAGTCTGATTATAGTGTATAGTCTAATCCAGTATGTCTCATAGTGTGGGCCCAAGGCACTGATGATTAGATTTGAAGTGGGAAACCAATTTTCGTAAATGTTTATCATCAGTTATTATTTAAATAAAAAGAAGAATCTTTCTTTTTTTTTTTGGAACCCACTTAAATCATGAATAATCCGTTACTTGAGCTGATGCCTTGCTGATTTTACATACCTGAGGTGTCAGCCATCTAGTTGTTATTATAATTAAATAATCAGTATTATAAAGTTAATGTCTTTTGTATTACATTCATAACTTTTACTGTCATGTCTTCAAAGATATTTTCTTAATCAAATTTCTGTCCCTCAATGGGTACTCTTTGCCATTTGTAGATTCTCTCGCCTTGCACCAGGTAGTGAGGGGATATTGGAGTGCTTGTGTCAAAAAGTACAGTTCACTGCCTTTAAAATCTTTTTCAACATATCATAATCATATGCGACAACTGCATAGCGTCCTTCATGATAAATAGAATTTCACCATTGCTTCTAAACTGATGCGTTCATTTATTTTTTTTTTCAAGTTCTCGCCAATCATATTAAACATAAAGTTGTGATATTTCTTCTTTTGACTTGGATTCATTTGACCGTGACTTCATTGTCATTCAGTTGCGTCTTTAAAATGCAAGCAACGCCAAATAGCTTACTGCGCTCAGGGCTATCCATGGGGTACAACACGCTATTTTGATTGATTTTTCATGTTCCATTCCTCCCCCGTCACAAAGTGTCGCACCTTAGGACCTCCTAGCAGTATTAGTCCGTCAAGACTTTGAAAAATTTATTTTAAATAATGAACTAATTTCTAAAATTTAATCGAAATCGTTAAATCGCAATTTCACTACTAACCGCTGTCAAATATAAGGGGGGAAAGTGCGAGTCAACGAATATTAATACGGGTGAATTTGAAAGTTATTCTGTGAAACAGTAAATCGACCAATTGAATTGGAAAAAAAATTGCAAAAATTTGATTGATTTGTAGCCTGTAATAAAGATTTGTTTATTCATAATTAATTACTTTCATGCACGGTGAGAACTTTTATAATCTTCCGATTATGGTTTCAATGATTATGGATCAAAGAAGATTAAAGTAAAACTTGACCTAAACCAGTGACAAACATAAAAAAGAGACAAAACAGTCTGCACTAAAAAAGACTGGATTGACAAATTATGTTTTAATGCTCTGGTGCTATATTGAATATAAGTTTATAGTAGCTCTTAAATTGGCTTAATAAAAAAAATATTCATTGATGTCATCCATCCATGGTGAAGTGTTTATC
>JAGDYQ010000197.1:396523-444187 GCA_021962125.1 Bulinus truncatus | reverse complement strand
ACATCAACTTAATTTTTTTTCCATTATAAAGTGAGCCACCCTAATATATATATATATATATATATATATATATATATATATATATATATATATATATATATATATATATATATATATATTTGTCATCACGTCATTACCAACAATCATTTTTTTTTTAACTTTTCGTTAGAAGTTCGCTTCTCGTTGAACTTTGTTTTTCGTCCACTATTTTCACAAGGATGATCGACGGTACATTGTGTATTATCTTTAATTTTTTTTTTAACTTTAATTTATAGGATGGTCTGTATAATCTCAGGTTGTGTTTGTCATAGTGAACGATCACTTTTATTTGAGATATCTCTACCTACAATTACTTGTAATGATATGCATCTCTACAATTACTTGTAATGATATGCATCTCTACAATTACTTGTAATGATATGCATCTCTACAATTACTTGTAATGATATGTACCTCTACAATTACTTGTAATGATATGCATCTCTACAATTACTTGTAATGATATGCATCTCTACAATTACTTGTAATGATATGTACCTGTACAGTTACTTGTAATAATATGTACCTCTACAATTACTTGTAATGATATGTACCTCTACAATTACTTGTAATGATATGCATCTCTGCAATTACTTGTAATGATATGTATCTCTACAATTACTTGTAATGATATGCACCTTTACAATTACTTGTAATGATATGTACCTCTACAATTACTTGTAATGATAAGTGTAATGATATGTATCTCTGCAATTACTTGTAATGATATGCATCTCTACATTTACTTGTAATGATATGTACCTCTACAATTACTTGTTTTCATCTTTGCGTATTGTTTAATTTATTTATTGGTGAAACCAACTTTACTTGAGAAATATTTTTTTTCTTAAATTTTCCAGGTGACATAGGAGGCAGTATGGGGCTGTTGGTAGGAGCGAGTGTTATATCTATACTGGAAATTATGGATTTATTCTGTCTCTTGTCGATAGCGCTGTTCAGGATTTGAGTAAAAATCAATGTTGTAATATAATAAAAAAAAAATTACCTTTTAAAAAGGACTTCAAAAAAAAAAATGAATATTTTAATGTGCTTTTTATGGAGTTTTAACAAATGCTTCATTAAATATACAATGCAAGTAAATAATCTTCTCTTTAATAATAAATATTTTAATTGGCTATTTTGTCTATCTGTCTGTTTATTTATATGTACAGAAAACCCATTTGTCTGCTTTTGTTAATAGAATCACAGTCTGATCAGTTTATCTCCGTCATTTTGTTTGTCAGTCTATCTGTCTCATGAAAGGCTAAATATTTGCGCATGCGCCTACATACAACAGTAGATTCGTACAACTTAACCATTAAAATAAAAACAGATGGACGCATGAATTGTGAAAAGTTGACCATTCTGATCTATCTTTTCTACCAACCGTACTCTATAATCTGATCTATCGTTTTTTACCAACCGTACTCTATAATCTGATATATCTTTTCTGCCAACCGTACTCTATAATCTGATATATCTTTTCCACCAACCGTACTCTATAATCTGATCTATCGTTTTTTACCAACCATAATGTCTAAACGTAACGGTGGCTACTCACGAGTTTGTGGAGGGTAGCATTTTGGTTTTTATTACATATAAAAATTTGGTAAAAGAGCAAAACTAAAGTCCATTCAGCATAAGTAAATAATAGAAACAAAATAGGACCCATGTTAATATGTCTGATCATTTGGTATAGATCGAATTTTCCTCCTAGAGGACTTTGGTCTACACTTCTGAAAGTATTTGAAAAATCCCGACACATAACGCTTTTCATTTCTTTTTTTTTATGAAACAAATTTAGTTTCTTATTGTACCTTTGAAATGAGTACAAGTATACAATCAAGTATCAAACAGACAAAATAAATGTTGGTAACACCTGACATTCAATTGACTTCATTAGTGAGCTTCATTTAACGAAATCAAATCTTCATGTAAATCACATCCAGTTTTACACGGCGTGTAACTCTTTGCACCGGTGCTGAACGTGTGCTGATTATAACATTTGCAAAAGAATCAAACTACAACGTCACCTTTCGGTATCTACTTGTTGATTCATTTAATTATTTTGAATCATTTTAGAGATTTATTCACCTTATTTAGTCATTTTATTTATTTCATATACTTTCTCAGTTACCTATGTTACCTTTAGTATTAATAGAATTAAAGTTCATGAGCTATCTTTTTTAAACTCATTTTTTTATATCTATCTCAACAAAGAAAGGTGAGTTTACAATATCAATGCACATTTTTCATTTATTTCCCCCGCATGTTTAGAGTTAAACCTGAATAAAGTTCCCTTTAAGTTGCTGATTGACTACAAAATATTTTAAGGAACTTAAAGGAATTAAGACTAATAACCAGGGCATGCAGTGGATCCTACTACAATGTAAATGTTAAATGTTATGTATTGTTGAGAAGATAAAAGCCTTAGTCGCAACACTGCTGTTGGTAAGCATCGATAGTAGTTATTCCAACCAAACCTGTGAAGATAAAAAAAAATCGACAGTAGTTGAAGAAATTTAGATAAGATGTCACTCGAGAGTTAAAGTATACTCTACTGTTATTATTGCCTTTTCCAATCTATTGCTTATGATACGAGTGCAAGCATGACTCTCGGAGTCGTCGTTAGGTATTCTGGGACCTCAGCCAGAGAAATCTGGAGATGTTTAGGTGGGGTCCCTACTCAAAAGCACCATGTTGTGTCACTCTAAGCATCACATCGGTATCAAACTAATCATTATGGAGTTATCGCTAAATTCACTTCTTCTTCTTTGGCTCTACAGCCCATTTAGGGCCCTGGCCTGCCATACTACACTTCTCCACTTTTCCCGATCCATGGTCTTCTTCCACTCTCTCGCTAAATTCACGGGTTTCTACAATATTTTTTTCAGATGGCCACGAAAAGCAGCTTTGTGCAGGTCCGGCAGACCTCATCCGCCCAGGTGACAGAGGAAGGGGGCAGAGGCATTGAAGGCCGAGTCACGGCCAGTAGCGACTTGACCATCACAGTTGACTTCCCTCTGGCCATGTCGCACCCGGTTGATTTTCCGAAATCGTCAAGTGCCGACCCTGCAAGATCGACGAAATCATTTGACAATTTGGTGACAGGTAGAGTCGTCGTGGTTTATGATTGTCTGAATGGTGATTTCGTACTGGTGGAGCATACGTTGTAAGCCCTATGGTGCTGGATATAAGCTCGAGCCCCTTTGGCACTGGGCATCGGGTATTGGTTCCAGTGTATGGGTTCGGGTCCATGTGCCACTCAGCTCCCTGTTAACCTCTCGTCCATGGAAAGTTTCACAATCCCGAGAGAAATACTCCATAGTAGCCTACATAAAAAGGAAATAATTTAATTTTTCTTGGGCGGCCCAATACCATTATTTTCCACGGACCGATACCGATATCCTCGGCCCGGGGCTTGGGGACCGTTGTCTTATATCGCTGTAGCAAAAAAACTATACAGTTGAGAAATCAACTCACCCGTGTAGATCTCTGTTCAAACCCCTTTTATCACTGTAGCACTTAGCTATATGTTGAGCCCTTAAAGTCGCCTCTGTACATGTCTGTTTAAGAAGTAATTTCTACGTGTTGCCAGAAAAAAAACAACTTAGAATTATGGAAAAGAAAATAACACCAGGCCGAGGAAAATAGCTGTATGTAACCCGAATACTCGTTCGAAGCTAAGAGCAAAAATAACTTGAAAATGAGGTGAATCGGGCACTGGTCAGCGACTGTCAGGAGACGACCAGAATAGTGACACTGAACAAACGTTAAACAATGTCGTCTTTAAGATCTTTGTTGGCCAGAGGCACTTTTGCATTAGTTATATTTATAAGCCCTTTGAATTTAATTCCTTTCAAAATTTCATGTTTTTTTTTAGAGATTTTAGACTCTTGTTAACCACGAAGTGTGGACGGATATCAGAGTGAAGTATAGCGTTTGACTGTCGACCTGATAGTTCCGGGTTCGATCTTCGGTGAGAACCAAGAGAATAATTCCAGGGGAAATTGGGTGTAAAGTCCCCCCCAAGTCCGCCCAGCTTTAAATGGGTACTTGGCATTAGTTAGGGAAGTAAACGCCCGCTGTTCGTTGAGCTAACCACACAATCCCTTTATATGACGTGGTTACAGAAAACAGGAGTTCTCCACTTCATCTGCCCCGATGGCCTGTTAATAATCTAAGGGCAGTAACTTGTAAACGTTGCGCTTGAATGATGATTCCAGCCTGACGTTTTTTTACATGTAAAAAAAGGCCCCGACTCTGATGAAACACGTCAGCTTACCCAACTCATTACTGGATGATAATTTACAGACATACCTCCCAAGCAACTCAAGTTGTTGCCGGCCATGGAGAAGGTGGTGAAGTCCTGCGACAAATTCAGCCAAGATGCGACCTTCCACGGCATGAACAACGTGTGTGCCAGAAACGTGACGATATTTAGAAGGTGCGTCACGGAGCACCAGGGTTTGTACGAAAGGCCGGGGGGGGCAGGGATGGACGGGAGGGGGAGGAGGGACGGGAGGAGGAGGAGCAGTTAATTATTATCATTATCATGATGATTACAAAAGGGGATTGCGATAGTGCATTGTCATGGAGAGCAGCATGGGTACAAGGAGAGCAAGGGCGGCCTTAGCGACACGTGTCGCGAATGTGGGGGTAGGGGGTGGGGGTCTGTAGTGTTGTGACTGCTGATTATATATTGTAACCAAAACACTCCCATTGAGCCCCCCCCCTTCCCCTCTTTCCTCCTTTTTTATGATTCTAGTTATTAAAATACTGCAGCTTGAGAATTCCTTTCTCATTTCAATGATTCGCGGAAATGCCATTATTTGCTTAAACAAACGACGAATTCGTTTTGATAGAACTACATCACTAGAGGCCTGCATTCACGTGTGTCTGACCCCCCCCTTACCCCTTCCCCCCCCCCCCAACCACCACCACTACCACTCAAAAGAAATTAAATAATGCCGATTACATGGTGTTTAAGTGTCAATTGTGACACAGTGTATGGCCGGTATTTATGACACAGTGTATGGCTGGCTGGTAGTTGTGAAACTATGAAATCAGCAATCGTGACGTACAAGAACCATTTCGATGAACGATGAAACTCCAATGGCTAAGTCCTATTATTTATTATTTTATGAGCCCCTCGTGAACTTAAAAGATGTAAAAAAAAAAAAGGGTGTGTGTTTGTGGTGGAGGGGGGCTTTTTGTGCCAGTACATCAGTAAAATGGCGCAATGATTCATGTATTAAAGTGAAAAATTTAAAATGAAATAATTTTGTTGATTGGTTTCATTTTTTGTTTGTTTCATAATTGATAATTAATTCCAAACGTAGATATTTGATTATAAATGTAAGGTGGTGGTGGCATGAGAAATAAACTGCTAAAAATAATGCCAGCAACCTTAGTTTGTTGTTTTGCATAAACATTTTTATAAGATTTATGCGCAAAAAAAAAAAATAATTTTTAACTCGCATGATTTATGACTTGAACCTCATTCAGGAACAGATTAAAATTCAGATTTTTTGTCATGAATTATGTTACACTGGAATATTATATGGTGTTATCTGGTGTTATATGGTGTTATATGATGTTATTTGGTGGTATATGGTGTTATATAGTGTTATAGGGTGTTTTTATGTTTGTTTTTTTCCTCTTATTTCTCTCTCTCTCTCTCTACCCCCCCTTCTTTTATTTCCCCGGCCCCCCCCCCAGGCTACTCTGGATCTCAGTAATAATCACCTGTCTGACAGTACTCGGGTTTATCGTACACGAGCGCATCGTCTACTTCAATAGTAAACCCAATACCATGAACGTTGAAAGAGAATACGAGAAGAGCATTCCATTTCCTGCCGTCACCATCTGCAATGAGAACCAGTACAGGTGGGTCGACCTGCCAAACTGTGTCATTAGCTTAACGAAGCGTGGGGTCAGGGGGTCGCCAGATTTCTGGAGCTACTTTTTGACAACCTGAGTTTAAAAAAAAGAATGTCGGCGAGTAGCGCAAAAAAAAAATAAATGACGAATTACCTGTATATGGAGTTTTATTGTGCAAATAGATGTGCGCTACTTTGCGCTAGTTTTTTTTGTTTTTTTGTTTAGGTTTTATTCTAACTTCAGGCGAAAATTTTAGGCAGCATTGATGGAAAGTTTAGTGATTAATTCATATGTTAAAATGTAAAACCAACTAAAAATAACCCGTTTACAGGAATGAAGGATCTGTTTGTCTTTGCTGCTGTTGTTTTCATTTTACGTTTTATAAAAATGCTGAATTAAATAAAAAAAAAAACTATGTCCTGAAAGGGCAGCGAAAACTTACTGAAGAGCGAATGAGATTAATTGTGCACCAAAGTAGGCTTATGACAGTACCATCGGAGTCATCCGCCAACGTCAAATGAATTATTTTTGTTTCCTCTCC
Source organism: Bulinus truncatus (assembly GCA_021962125.1). Taxonomy (NCBI): domain Eukaryota; kingdom Metazoa; phylum Mollusca; class Gastropoda; family Planorbidae; genus Bulinus; species Bulinus truncatus. Next base: position 437,724 of record JAGDYQ010000197.1, on the reverse strand, counting down.
GCGCGGTTTTCATTTGATATTATAAGTCGTGATTCCATGCCAGACACACTCAGAAATACTCAATTACCGAAATATCGATGGGAATATTTCTTATTTTTAATTTCAAACCAAATAAATATACTAACACCATCATACGACGCACCTGATCACAAGACTTGCCGGGTCATACAACGTACCGGATCATACGACGCACAGGATCATAAGACTTACCGGATCATACGACGCACCGGATCATAAGACTTACCGGATCATACGACGTACCGGATCATACGACGCACAGGATCATAAGACTTACCGGATCATACGACGCACCGGATGACTTACCGGATCATACGACTCACCGGATGACTTACCGGATCATACGACGTACAGGATCATACGACGCACAGGATCATAAGGCTTACCGGATCATACGACGCACCGGATCATAAGACTTACCGGATCATACGACGTACCGGATCATACGACGCACAGGATCATAAGACTTACCGGATCATACGACGTACCGGATCATACGACGCACAGGATCATAAGACTTACCGGATCATACGGCACACCGGATCATAAGACTTACCGGATCATACGACGTACCGGATAATACGACGCACCGGATCATAAGACTTACCGGATCATACGGCGCACCGGATCATAAGACTTACCGGATCATACGACGTACCGGATCATACGACGTACCGGATCATACGACGCACAGGATCATAAGACTTACCGGATCATACGACGTACCGGATCATACGACGCACAGGATCATAAGACTTACCGGATCATACGACGCACCGGATCATAAGACTTACCGGATCATACGACGTACCGGATCATACGACGTACGGATCATACGACGCACAGGATCATAAGCCTTACCGGATCATACGACGCACCGGATCATAAGACTTACCGGATCATACGACGTACCGGATCATACGACGCACAGGATCATAAGACTTACCGGATCATACGACGCACTGGATCATAAGACTTACCGGATCATACGACGTACCGGATCATACGACGCACAGGATCATAAGACTTAGCGGATCATACGACGTACCGGATCATAAGACTGACCGGATCATACGACGCACAGGATCATAAGACTTAGCGGATCATACGACGTACCGGATCATACGACGTACCGGATCATACGACGTACCGGATCATACGACGTACAGGATCATACGACGTACCGGATCATACGACGCACAGGATCATAAGACTTAGCGGATCATACGACGTACCGGATCATACGACGCACAGGATCATAAGACTTACCGGATCATACGACGTACCGGATCATACGACGCACCGGATGACTTACCGGATCATACGGCGCACCGGATGACTTACCGGATCATACGACGTACCGGATCATACGACGCACAGGATCATAAGACTTACCGGATCATACGACGTACCGGATCATACGACGCACAGGATCATAAGACTTACCGGATCATACGACGCACCGGATGACGTACCGGATCATACGACGTACCGGATCATACGACGCACCGGATGACGTACCGGATCATACGACGTACCGGATCATACGACGCACAGGATCTAGAAGACTTAACGGATCATACGACTTACCGGATCATACGACGCACAGGATCATAAGGCTTACCGGATCATACGACGCACCGGATCATAAGACTTACCGGATCATACGACGTACCGGATCATACGACGCACAGGATCATAAGACTTACCAGATCATACGACGTACCGGATCATACGACGCACCGGATGACTTACCGGATCATACGACGCACCGGATGACTTACCGGATCATACGACGTACCGGATCATACGACGTACCGGATCATACGACGCACAGGATCATAAGACTTACCGGATCATACGACGCACAGGATCATAAGACTTACCGGATCATACGACGCACCGGATGACTTACCGGATCATACGACGTACCGGATCATACGACGTACGGATCATACGACGCACAGGATCATAAGCCTTACCGGATCATACGACGCACCGGATCATAAGACTTACTGGATCATACGACGTACCGGATCATACGACGCACAGGATCATAAGACTTACCGGATCATACGACGTACAGGATCATACGACGCACCGGATCATAAGACTTACCGGATCATACGACGTACCGGATCATACGACGCACAGGATCATAAGACTTACCAGATCATACGACGTACCGGATCATACGACGCACCGGATGACTTACCGGATCATACGACGCACCGGATGACTTACCGGATCATACGACGTACCGGATCATACGACGTACCGGATCATACGACGCACAGGATCATAAGACTTACCGGATCATACGACGCACCGGATGACTTACCGGATCATACGACGTACCGGATCATACGACGTACGGATCATACGACGCACAGGATCATAAGCCTTACCGGATCATACGACGCACCGGATCATAAGACTTACTGGATCATACGACGTACCGGATCATACGACGCACAGGATCATAAGACTTACCGGATCATACGACGTACAGGATCATACGACGCACAGGATCATAAGACTTACCGGATCATACGACGCACCGGATGACTTACCGGATCATACGACGTACCGGATCATACGACGCACAGGATCATAAGACTTACCGGATCATACGACGTACCGGATCATACGACGCACAGGATCATAAGACTTACCGGATCATACGACGCACCGGATCATACGACGCACAGGATCATAAGACTTACCGGATCATACGACGCACCGGATGACTTACCGGATCATACGACGTACCGGATCATACGACGCACAGGATCATAAGACTTACCGGATCATACGACGTACCGGATCATACGACGCACAGGATCATACGACGTACCGGATCATACGACGCACCGGATGACTTACCGGATCATACGACGCACCGGATGACTTACCGGATCATACGACGTACCGGATCAAACGACGCACAGGATCATAAGACTTACCGGATCATACGACGTACCGGATCATACGACGCACAGGATCATAAGACTTACCGGATCATACGACGCACCGGATGACGTACCGGATCATACGACGTACCGGATCATACGACGCACAGGATCATAAGACTTACTGGATCATACGACGTACCGGATCATACGACGCACAGGATCATAAGACTTACCGGATCATACGACGCACCGGATGACTTACCGGATCATACGACGTACCGGATCATACGACGCACAGGATCATAAGGCTTACCGGATCATACGACGCACCGGATCATAAGACTTACCGGATCATACGACGTACCGGATCATACGACGCACAGGATCATACGACTTACCGGATCATACGACGTACCGGATCATACGACGCACAGGATCATAAGACTTACCGGATCATACGACGTACCGGATCATACGACGCACAGGATCATAAGACTTACCGGATCATACGACGTACCGGATCATACGACGCACAGGATCATAAGACTTACCGGATCATACGACGTACCGGATCATACGACGCACAAGATCATAAGACTTACCGGATCATACGACGTACCGGATCATACGACGCACAGGATCATAAGACTTACCGGATCATACGACGTACCGGATCATACGACGCAAAGGATCATAAGACTTACCGGATCATACGATGCACCGGATGACGTACCGGATCATACGACGCACCGATGACGTACCGGATCATACGACGTACCGGATCATACGACGCACAGGATCATAAGACTTACCGGATCATACGACGTACCGGATCATACGACGCACAGGATCATAAGACTTACCGGATCATACGACGTACCGGATCATACGACGCACAAGATCATAAGACTTACCGGATCATACGACGTACCGGATCATACGACGCACAGGATCAGATCATAAGACTTACCGGATCATACGACGTACCGGATCATACGACGCAAAGGATCATAAGACTTACCGGATCATACGATGCACCGGATGACGTACCGGATCATACGACGCACCGGATGACGTACCGGATCATACGACGTACCGGATCATACGACGCACAGGATCATAAGACTTACCGGATCATACGACGTACCGGATCATACGACGCACAGGATCATAAGACTTACCGGATCATACGACGCACCGGATCATACGACGTACCGGATCATACGACGCACAGGATCATAAGGCTTACCGGATCATACGACGCACCGGATCATAAGACTTACCGGATCATACGACGACCGGATCATACGACGCACAGGATCATACGACTTTACCGGATCATACGACGCACCGGATCATACGACGCACAGGATCATAAGACTTACCGGATCATACGACGTACCGGATCATACGACGCACAGGATCATAAGACTTACCGGATCATACGACGTACCGGATCATACGACGCACAGGATCATAAGACTTACCGGATCATACGACGTACCGGATCATACGACGCACAAGATCATAAGACTTACCGGATCATACGACGTACCGGATCATACGACGCACAGGATCATAAGACTTACCGGATCATACGACGTACCGGATCATACGACGCAAAGGATCATAAGACTTACCGGATCATACGATGCACCGGATGACGTACCGGATCATACGACGCACCGGATGACGTACCGGATCATACGACGTACCGGATCATACGACGCACAGGATCATAAGACTTACCGGATCATACGACGTACCGGATCATACGACGCACAGGATCATAAGACTTACCGGATCATACGACGCACCGGATGACGTACCGGATCATACGACGTACCGGATCATACGACGCACAGGATCATAAGACTTACTGGATCATACGACGTACCGGATCATACGACGCACAGGATCATAAGACTTACCGGATCATACGACGCACCGGATGACTTACCGGATCATACGACGTACCGGATCATACGACGCACAGGATCATAAGGCTTACCGGATCATACGACGCACCGGATCATAAGACTTACCGGATCATACGACGTACCGGATCATACGACGCACAGGATCATACGACTTACCGGATCATACGACGTACCGGATCATACGACGCACAGGATCATAAGACTTACCGGATCATACGACGTACCGGATCATACGACGCACAGGATCATAAGACTTACCGGATCATACGACGTACCGGATCATACGACGCACAGGATCATAAGACTTACCGGATCATACGACGTACCGGATCATACGACGCACAAGATCATCATACGACTTACCGGATCATACGACTTACCGGATCATACGACGTACCGGATCATACGACGCACAGGATCATAAGACTTACCGGATCATACGACGTACCGGATCATACGACGCAAAGGATCATAAGACTTACCGGATCATACGATGCACCGGATGACGTACCGGATCATACGACGCACCGGATGACGTACCGGATCATACGACGTACCGGATCATACGACGCACAGGATCATAAGACTTACCGGATCATACGACGTACCGGATCATACGACGCACAGGATCATAAGACTTACCGGATCATACGACGCACCGGATCATACGACGTACCGGATCATACGACGCACAGGATCATAAGGCTTACCGGATCATACGACGCACCGGATCATAAGACTTACCGGATCATACGACGTACCGGATCATACGACGCACAGGATCATACGACTTACCGGATCATACGACGTACCGGATCATACGACGCACAGGATCATAAGACTTACCGGATCATACGACGTACCGGATCATACGACGCACAGGATCATAAGACTTACCGGATCATACGACGTACCGGATCATACGACGCACAGGATCATAAGACTTACCGGATCATACGACGTACCGGATCATACGACAAACAAGATCATAAGACTTACCGGATCATACGACGTACCGGATCATACGACGCACAGGATCATAAGACTTACCGGATCATACGACGTACCGGATCATACGACGCACAGGATCATAAGACTTACCGGATCATACGACGTACCGGATCATACGACGCAAAGGATCATAAGACTTACCCGATCATACGATGCACCGGATGACGTACCGGATCATACGACGCACCGGATGACGTACCGGATCATACGACGTACCGGATCATACGACGCACAGGATCATAAGACTTACCGGATCATACGACGTACCGGATCATACGACGCACAGGATCATAAGACTTACCGGATCATACGACGTACCGGATCATACGACGCACAAGATCATAAGACTTACCGGATCATACGACGTACCGGATCATACGACGCACAGGATCATAAGACTTACCGGATCATACGACGTACCGGATCATACGACGCAAAGGATCATAAGACTTACCGGATCATACGATGCACCGGATGACGTACCGGATCATACGACGCACCGGATGACGTACCGGATCATACGACGTACCGGATCATACGACGCACAGGATCATAAGACTTACCGGATCATACGACGTACCGGATCATACGACGCACAGGATCATAAGACTTACCGGATCATACGACGCACCGGATCATACGACGTACCGGATCATACGACGCACAGGATCATAAGACTTACCGGATCATACGACGCACAGGATCATAAGACTTACCGGATCATACGACGTACCGGATCATACGACGCACAGGATCATACGACTTACCGGATCATACGACGTACCGGATCATACGACGCACAGGATCATAAGACTTACCGGATCATACGACGTACCGGATCATACGACGCACAGGATCATAAGACTTACCGGATCATACGACGTACCGGATCATACGACGCACAGGATCATAAGACTTACCGGATCATACGACGTACCGGATCATACGACGCACAAGATCATAAGACTTACCGGATCATACGACGTACCGGATCATACGACGCACAGGATCATAAGACTTACCGGATCATACGACGTACCGGATCATACGACGCACAGGATCATAAGACTTACCGGATCATACGACGCACCGGATGACTTACCGGATCATACGACGTACCGGATCATACGACGCACAGGATCATAAGACTTACCGGATCATACGACGTACCGGATCATACGACGCACAGGATCATAAGACTTACCGGATCATACGACGCACATACGGATCATACGACTTACCGGATCATACGACGTACCGGATCATACGACGCACAGGATCATAAGACTTACCGGATCATACGACGCACCGGATCATAAGACTTACCGGATCATACGACGTACCGGATCATACGACGCACAGGATCATAAGACTTACCGGATCATACGACGTACCGGATCATACGACGCACAGGATCATAAGACTTACCGGATCATACGACGTACCGGATCATACGACGCACAGGATCATAAGACTTACCGGATCATACGACGTACCGGATCATACGACGCACAGGATCATAAGACTTACCGGATCATACGACGCACCGGATCATACGACGCACAAGATCATAAGACTTACCGGATCATACGACGTACCGGATCATACGACGCACAGGATCATAAGACTTACCGGATCATACGACGTACCGGATCATACGACGCACAGGATCATAAGACTTACCGGATCATACGATGTACCGGATCATACGACGTACCGGATCATACGACGCACAGGATCATAAGACTTACCGGATCATACGACGTACCGGATCATACGACGCACAGGATCATAAGACTTACCGGATCATACGACGCACCGGATCATACGACGCACAGGATCATAAGACTTACCGGATCATACGACGTACCGGATCATACGACGCACAGGATCATAAGACTTTACCGGATCATACGACGTACCGGATCATACGACGCACAGGATCATAAGACTTACCGGATCATACGACGCACCGGATCATACGACGCACAGGATCATAAGACTTACCGGATCATACGACGTACCGGATCATACGACGCACAGGATCATGGGACTTACCGGATCATACGACGTACCGGATCATACGACGCACAGGATCATAAGACTTACCGGATCATACGACGTACCGGATCATACGACGCACAGGATCATAAGACTTACCGGATCATACGACGTACCGGATCATACGACGCACAGGATCATAAGACTTACCGGATCATACGACGTACCGGATCATACGACGCACAGGATCATAAGACTTACCGGATCATACGACCGCACCGGATCATAAGACTTACCGGATCATACGATGACCGGATCATACGCACCGGATGACGTACCGGATCATACGACGTACCGGATCATACGACGCACAGGATCATAAGACTTACCGGATCATACGACGACGGATCATACGACGCACAGGATCATAAGACTTACCGGATCATACGACGCACCGGATCATACGACGACCGGATCATACGACGCACAGGATCATAAGACTTACCGGATCATACGACGTACCGGATCATACGACGCACAGGATCATAAGACTTACCGGATCATACGACGTACCGGATCATACGACGCACAGGATCATAAGACTTACCGGATCATACGACGCACCGGATCATACGACGCACAGGATCATACGACGTACCGGATCATACGACGCACAGGATCATAAGACTTACCGGATCATACGACGTACCGGATCATACGACGCACAGGATCATAAGACTTACCGGATCATACGACGCACCGGATCATACGACGCACAGGATCATAAGACTTACCGGATCATACGACGCACCGGATGACTTACCGGATCATACGACGTACCGGATCATACGACGCACAGGATCATAAGACTTACCGGATCATACGACGTGCACCGGATGACTTACTGACTATGCCGACGTACAGGATCATACGACGCACAGGATCATAAGACTTACCGGATCATACGACGTGGGATCACGGACGGCATCATACGACGCACAGAATCATAAGACTTACCGGATCATACGACGTACCGGATCATACGACGCACAGGATCATAAGACTTACCGGATCATACGACGACCGGATCATACGACGACAGGATCATAAGACTTACCGGATCATACGACGACTGGATCATACGACGCACAGGATCATACGACGACTTACCGGATCATACGACGCACCGGATCATAATGACGACAGGACCGGATCATACGACGCACCGGATGACTCACCGGATCATAAGATCATATACGACGCACCGATGACTTACTGGATCATACGACGCACCGGATCATACGACGCACAGAATCATAAGACTTACCGGATCATACGACGTACCGGATCATACGACGCACAGGATCATAAGACTTACCGGATCATACGACGTACCGGATCATACGACGCACAGGATCATAAGACTTACTGGATCATACGACGCACCGGATGACTTACCGGATCATACGACGCACCGGATCATACGACGCACAGAATCATAAGACTTACCGGATCATACGACGCACAGGATCATAAGACTTACCGGATCATACGACGCACCGGATGACTTACCGGATCATACGACGTACCGGATCATACGACGCACAGGATCATAAGGCTTACCGGATCATTCGACGACCGGATCATAAGACTTACCGATCATACGACGTGACCGGATCATACGACGCACAGGATCATAAGACTTACCGGATCATACGACGTACCGGATCATACGACGCACAGGATCATAAGACTTACCGGATCATACGACGTACCGGATCATACGACGCACAGAATCATAAGACTTACCGGATCATACGACGTACCGGATCATACGACGCACAGGATCATAAGACTTACCGGATCATACGACGTACCGGATCATACGACGCACAGGATCATAAGACTTACCGGATCATACGATGTACCGGATCATACGACGCACAGGATCATAAGACTTACTGGATCATACGACGCACCGGATGACTTACCGGATCATACGACGTACCGGATCATACGACGCACAGAATCATAAGACTTACCGGATCATACGACGTACCGGATCATACGACGCACAGGATCATAAGACTTACCGGATCATACGACTTACCGGATCATACGACGCACAGGATCATAAGACTTACCGGATCATACGACGCACATCATAAGGATCATACGACGGATCATACGGATCATAAGACTTACCAGGATCATACGACGCACCGGATCATAAGACTTACCGGATCATACGACGTACCGGATCATACGACGCACCGGATCATAAGACTTACCGGATCATACGACGTACCGGATCATACGACGCACAGGATCATAAGACTTACAGGATCATACGACGTACCGGATCATACGACGCACAGGATCATAAGACTTACCGGATCATACGACGCACCGGATCATAAGACTTACCGGATCATACGACGTACCGGATCGGCGCTTACGCGCCGGATCATACGACGCACAGGATCATAAGACTTACCGGATCATACGACGTACCGGATCATAAGACTTACAGGATCATAAGACTTACCGATCATACGACGCACAGGATCATAAGACTTACCGGATCATACGACGTACCGGATCATACGACGCACAGGATCATAAGACTACCGGATCATACGACGCACCGGATGACTTACATACGACGTACCGGATCATACGACGCACAGGATCATAAGACTTACCGGATCATACGACGCACCGATACGACTTTACAGATCATAAGACTTACCGGATCATACGACGCACCGGATCATACGACGCACAGGATCATAAGACTTACCGGATCATACGACGCACAGGATCATAAGACTTACCGGATCATACGACGTACCGGATCATACGACGCACAGGATCATAAGACTTACCGGATCATACGACGTACCGGATCATACGACGCACAGGATCATAAGACTTACCGGATCATACGACGCACCGGATGACTTACCGGATCATACGACGTACCGGATCATACGACGCACAGGATCATAAGACTTACCGGATCATACGACGTACCGGATCATACGACGCACAGGATCATAAGACTGGATCATACGACGTACCGGATCATACGACGCACAGGACCATAAGACTTACCGGATCATACGATGCCCACTGGATCATACGACGTACCGGATCATACGACGTACCGGATCATACGACGCACAGGATCATAAGACTTACCGGATCATACGACGTACCGGATCATACGACGCACAGGATCATAAGACTTACCGGATCATACGACGCACCGGATGACTTACCGGATCATACGACGTACCGGATCATACGACGCACAGGATCATAAGACGCACCGGATCATACGACGTACCGGATCATACGACGCACAGGATCATAAGCACCGGATTTACCGGATCATACGACGTACCGGATCATACGACGCACAGGATCATAAGACTTACTGGATCATACGATTTACCTGGATCATAAGACTTACTGGATCATACGACGTACCGGATCATACGACGCACAGGATCATAAGACTTACCGGATCATACGACGTACAGGATCATACGACGCACAGGATCATAAGGCTTACCGGATCATACGACGCACCGGATCATAAGACTTACCGGATCATACGACGTACCGGATCATACGACGCACAGGATCATAAGACTTACCGGATCATACGACGTACCGGATCATACGACGCACAGGATCATAAGACTTACCGGATCATACGACGCACCGGATCATAAGACTTACCGGATCATACGACGTACCGGATCAAACGACGCACAGGATCATAAGACTTACCGGATCATACGACGTACCGGATCATACGACGCACAGGATCATAAGACTTACCGGATCATACGCACCGGATGACACCGGATCATACGACGTACCGGATCATACGACGCACAGGATCATAAGACTTACAGGATCATACGACGTTACCGGATCATACGACGCACAGGATCATAAGACTTACCGGATCATACGACGTACCGGATCATACGACGCACCGGATCATAAGACTCATATCACCGGATCATACGACGTACCGGATCATACGACGCACAGGATCATAAGACTTACCGGATCATACGACGCACCGGATCATACCGATCGACGTACCGGATCATACGACGCACCGGATCATACGACGCACCGGATCATACGACGCACAGGATCATAAGACTCTACCGGATCATACGACGTACCGGATCATACGACGCACAGGATCATAAGACTTACCGGATCATACGACGTACCGGATCATACGACGCACTGGATCATACGACGTACTTGATCATACGGATCATACGACGCAAGAGATCACATTGACGACCGGATCATACGACGTACCGGATCATACGACGCACAGGATCATAAGACTTACCGGATCATACGACGTACCGGATCATACGACGCAAAGGATCATAAGACTTACCGGATCATACGATGCACCGGATGACGTACCGGATCATACGACGCACCGGATGACGTACCGGATCATACGACGTACCGGATCATACGACGCACAGGATCATAAGACTTACCGGATCATACACGTACCGGATCATACGACGACAGGATCATAAGACTTACCGGATCATACGATGCACCGGATGACGTACCGGATCATACACGCACCGGATGACGTACCGGATCATACGACGTACCGGATCATACGACGCACAGGATCATAAGACTTACCGGATTATACGACGTACCGGATCATACGACGCACAGGATCATAAGACTTACCGGATACGACGCACAGGCACAGGATTATACGACGTCGGATCATACGACGTACCGGATCATACGACGCACAGGATCATAAGACTTACCGGATCATACGACGTACCGGATCATACGACGCACAAGATCATAAGACTTACCGGATCATACGACGTACCGGATCATACGACGCACAGGATCATAAGACTTACCGGATCATACGACGTACCGGATCATACGACGCAAAGGATCATAAGACTTACCGGATCATACGATGCACCGGATGACGTACCGGATCATACGACGCACCGGATGACGTACCGGATCATACGACGTACCGGATCATACGACGCACAGGATCATAAGACTTACCGGATCATACGACGTACCGGATCATACGACGCACAGGATCATAAGACTTACCGGATCATACGACGCACCGGATCATACGACGTACCGGATCATACGACGCACAGGATCATAAGACTTACCGGATCATACGACGTACCGGATCATACGACGCACAGGATCATAAGACTTACCGGATCATACGACGTACCGGATCATACGACGCACAGGATCATAAGGCTTACCGGATCATACGACGCACAGGATCATAAGACTTACCGGATTATACGACGTACCGGATCATACGACGCACAGGATCATAAGACTTACCGGATCATACGACGTACCGGATCATACGACGCACAGAATCATAAGACTTACCGGATCATACGACGTACCGGATCATACGACGCACAGGATCATAAGACTTACCGGATCATACGACGCACCGGATGACTTACCGGATCATACGACGTACCGGATCATACGACGCACAGGATCATAAGACTTACCGGATCATACGACGTACCGGATCATACGACGCACAGGATCATAAGGCTTACCGGATCATACGACGCACAGGATCAAAAGACTTACCGGATTATACGACGTACCGGATCATACGACGCACAGGATCATAAGACTTACCGGATCATACGACGAACCGGATCATACGACGCACAGAATCATAAGACTTACCGGATCATACGACGTACCGGATCATACGACGCACAGGATCATAAGACTTACCGGATCATACGACGTACCGGATCATACGACGCACCGATGACTTACTGGATCATACGACGCACGGATGACTGTCACCGGATGACTTACCGGATCATACGACGTACCGGATCATACGACGCACAGGATCATAAGACTTACCGGATCATACGACGTACCGGATCATACGACGCACAGGATCATAAGACTTACCGGATCATTCGACGCACCGGATCATAAGACTTACCGGATCATACGACGTACAAGATCATAAGACTTTCCGGATCATACGACGTACCGGATCATACGACGCACAGGATCAAAAGACTTACCGGATTATACGACGTACCGGATCATACGACGCACAGGATCATAAGACTTACCGGATCATACGACGAACCGGATCATACGACGCACAGAATCATAAGACTTACCGGATCATACGACGTACCGGATCATACGACGCACAGGATCATAAGACTTACCGGATCATACGACGTACCGGATCATACGACGCACCGGATGACTTACCGGATCATACGACGCACCGGATGACTTACCGGATCATACGACGTACCGGATCATACGACGCACAGGATCATAAGACTTACCGGATCATACGACGTACCGGATCATACGACGCACAGGATCATAAGACTTACCGGATCATTCGACGCACCGGATCATAAGACTTACCGGATCATACGACGTACAAGATCATAAGACTTACCGGATCATACGACGTACCGGATCATACGACGCACAGGATCATAAGACTTACCGGATCATACGACGTACCGGATCATACGACGCAAAGGATCATAAGACTTACCGGATCATACGATGCACCGGATGACGTACCGGATCATACGACGCACCGGATGACGTACCGGATCTTACGACGTACCGGATCATACGATGCACAGGATCATAAGAATTACCGGATCATACGACGTACCGGATCATACGACGTACCGGATCATACGACGCACAGGATCATAAGACTTAGCGGATCATACGACGTACCGGATCATACGACGTACCGGATTATACGACGCACAGGATCATAAGACTTACCGGATCATACGACGCACCGGATCATAAGACTTACCGGATCATACGACGTACCGGATCATACGACGCACAGGATCATACGACGCACAGGATCATAAGACTTAGCGGATCATACGACGTACCGGATCATACGACGTACCGGATCATACGACGTACCGGATCATACGACGTACCGGATCATACGACGCACAGGATTATAAGGCTTACCGGATCATACGACGTACCGGATCATACGACGCACAGGATCATAAGACTTACCGGATCATACGACGCACCGGATCATAAGACTTACCGGATCATACGACGTACCTGATCATACGACGCACAGGATCATAAGACTTAGCGGATCATACGACGTACCGGATCATACGACGTACCGGATCATACGACGTACCGGATCATACGACGTACCGGATCATACGACGTACCGGATCATACGACGTACCGGATCATACGACGCACAGGATCATAAGGCTTACCGGATCATACGACGCACCGGATCATAAGACTTACCGGATCATACGACGTACCGGATCATACGACGCACAGGATCATAAGGCTTACCGGATCATACGACGCACAGGATCATAAGACTTACCGGATCATACGACGTACCGGATCATACGACGCACAGGATCATAAGACTTAGCGGATCATACGACGTACCGGATCATACGACGTACCGGATCATACGACGTACCGGATCATACGACGTACCGGATCATACGACGTACCGGATCATACGACGTACAGGATCATACGACGTACCGGATCATACGACGCACCGGATCATAAGACTTAGCGGATCATACGACGTACCGGATCATGCGACGTACCGGATCATACGACGCACCGGATCATAAGACTTACCAGATCATACGACGTACCGGATCATACGACGCACCGGATCATAAGACTTACCGGATCATACGACGTACCGGATCATACGACGCACAGGATCATAAGACTTACCGGATCATACGGCACACCGGATCATAAGACTTACCGGATCATACGACGTACCGGATAATACGACGCACCGGATCATAAGACTTACCGGATCATACGGCGCACCGGATCATAAGACTTACCGGATCATACGACGTACCGGATCATACGACGCACAGGATCATAAGGCTTACCGGATCATACGACGCACCGGATCATAAGACTTACCGGATCATACGACGTACCGGATCATACGACGCACAGGATCATAAGGCTTACCGGATCATACGATGCACCGGATCATAAGACTTACGCACAGGATCATAAGACTTAGCGGATCATACGACGTACCGGATCATACGACGCACAGGATCATACGACGCACCGGATCATAAGACTTACCGGATCATACGACGTACCGGATCATAAGACTTACCGGATCATAAGACTTACCGGATCATACGACGCACCGGATCATACGACGCACCGGATCATAGACTTACCGGATCATACGACGCACCGGATCATACGACGCACCGGATGATAAGACTTACCGGATCATACGACGCATCGGATCATACGACGCACCGGATCATAAGACTCACCCAGTTTTTAGAGCCGAAAACAATACATAAGTATTCTATACAGCCTTGGTAAACAACTTTCGGACTAGACGACGTACCCTTATCTCCCCCCCCCCCCCCCCCCAACTTTTTTAATGATAGGGGTAGCGGGTTGCGACTGATAGTCCGACTTATACAGTATTAAATATTTTGATTTTCTAGATGTTTCAACATTTGTGTCATCTTCTCTCTCTCTCCCCTCCCCCCACCCAAACCTCCCTTTCTTTGCCCTACTTAATACTAGCATCTCAAAAGCATTCAATCTACAACTAAATGAAGTTCTAATGGATATGGTGTACTCTGAAGTCCATGGTGTTGAGCACAGGAAGCATCACGACGACATTCATATAAATGAGCTGAACACTTTGCTGGGGAGTAATCTAGAGAACATGCTGTTGAGGTAAAGTCTGCCCAATAATCTAATACACAATCGTCTAACGTAGTCGACCGTACAGACGTGTGATCCCTGGCTCTGCTAAAAATAGTCTGGGGAATTCCAAACGGGGAGGGGATGAGAGGTGGAGTGTTTTATTTATGTGGGAAAGGGGAGTTAACTCGCAAGCTCGGCTAAAAATAGTCTGGGGAATTCCAAAACTGGAAATTTAAACACAACAAGGATTTCTTATTATATCGCAGGTAGCAAGCAGCCAGCTTCAGCAGGCTTTTCAACTAGTAAATATATATTCACTATGCTGGGAAGTATTGTTATTTAAATATTATTGTTAAAAACATGAACGATGTTCATTTTTGTGGCATCTGTAGTAGTGAGGTTGTATATGCTATATTACAGAGTTGAGTGTTGAACCTTAATAGTAAGAGGAGCAGTTTTCGTGTCTTTATACTTATGCATTTAGTTGTGTATTCATATGAAATAAGTGTTCATGATTTTAAAGGAACTCTGTGTAATTATCCAACACAGGACTTGTTATTATTACTGTGTTGAATTATTATTTAAGCAACAAGTTACATCACGCCATACCACTGAGCAACAAGTATATTGTGATGACAGCACCCCAATAGGTGATAATGCGAACAATGTCACCTAGACTTCTCTTCCTTGATGATTATGTCAATTTGACCTCTTCCGTCAATGAGTGCCTCCTCCTGTCCACCAAACTCAGTCATCGCATATAATACTGATGCACCAGTTCACCCTAATAACGGTCAATATTATCAGCATCAGTGTTATTATCTTCTGATCTGTCGATCAGCTTGTCTACTCAACAATCATCTTATCTTCTGCTGAATACATCGTTCATATTTTTTTAGCAGTAATAATATTTAAATAACAATACTTCTTTGTTATAAATTAGTTAAATCGTCTAGATCAGTGAATTCAAACTTTTGCGACTTGGCGATTCACTAAGAAGTTAAAATAAACTGTATCTTTCCTCGATAAAGGAATCATTAAATTTTAATTATTATAATTTTTTTTTTGGAGACCCACTTAAAACCTGCTCGCGAGGCACTGGTGGGTCGTGACCCACATTCAGAGAACCACTGGTCTAGCTCGTCTGTGCTGAATGGTTTTCTTGACATATAAATAATAACGTAACTTTTAAACCGCTGAATGAATTCCCAAAACAGCTGTAAGTGGCACGAGGGCTTTCATTGCGGGCCGGAAAATTTCACAGAAATCATCACTGACGGAGGGCGATGCTACACCTTCAACGCTCAAAGGACAGACACTGTACTGGGTGTACACAACATAGGTAGGTCTGACGAGTCAGAAACGTTATATGAAGACGTGAGGGTGGGGGGGTGAAGGGCCGTCCGGTGGGGCAAGGGGTGGGGTGGCTAAGGGGGTAGACAGATGATTGGACGCCCTCGGTGGATCGTTTGTTTGGCTGAAAGGGCATAATTCTAACTACTAAATAGAACTAGTATTGTATTGATTTCTTCAAGGTGAGAGGCTAACGTTGATCGTGAGCGTTCATATACTACTTACACAAGAGATTACTGCGAGGGGGGAGGGTTCAGTATAGTGTTTAATTGGTGTTTTTTTCCCCCTTCTGCTTGAGATGTTCGAAACGCGCATAAACTTGAAATGTGTGCAAGTCCCTGTTAAATATTTCCTCGCCTAAGAAATCGACCGCAGAAACTGTCCAGCGTATTTTTTAAAAGTAAACATTCCACTTCCAAACAATATTATTCATATCAGCACCCCTCTCCTCCCTTTCTCTCAGCAGTAGCAGCCTTAGGGGTGGCAACTGGGGACAACCCCCATTGCCCCACACTCAAAAGGGGTCGTTTTCTTAAAGGGAAACCCGCGAGACAAAAGTGTAATGAAGCTAAACTTCAGCTCCATGCCCCGCACATGAAACTCTCCCTGGGCCCCGCCAATGGCTCTCGCCCTAAGCCCCACTACTGCTAAAATACCGCCGCTGCTCTCTTATCTTCGAAACTCCGCGAAAACTTTTCAAAAAGAAAATTTGTTAAATATCCGTCTATTCTACTTTTTTTCATAAGTTTTTGGTTTTTCGTCGGTGGTTTTCAAACGGATTATCGAAAAGAACCCATACGGATTATCGACAAGAACCCATACGGATTATCGACAAGAACCCTTGTACCTTTCAGTATTTATAAATGCATCATATGTATCTGCCCTGTACGTGTTTGTTATTATTTGTATATTTTTTTGCAGGCTCGGAGAAAGGGGTGCGCTTTTTAATCAACACAGAGGAGTACGAGAGGATGCCACTATCTTCCATGTCAGCTGGATTACGTATTCTAATTCATGAGCAGAGCGAGTACCCACTGGTCAAGCAGCTGGGTCAGTCTGTAGCCCCTGGGAATCACGCTTTTATCTCTCTAAAATTGAAGAAGGTACGCTGGATTTTGGTTTTACCTCATCGTTTGGTTTTACCTCATCGTTTGGTCTTACCTCAGCGATTGGTTTTACCTCATCGTTTGGTTTTACCTCAGCATTTCATTCACGGTGTTTGGAATACTCCGTTTTGGTCTCATTCGATTCTCAGTTCGCCTTAGAAATTGAATTTACTATGTCCCTCCTCCGCCATCCCTCATTCTGTGAATTGCGTACACTATTTTAAGTTGCTTAAGTGTGAAGAGATAAATATTGTGAAATGTGTACACTATTTTAAGTTGCTTAAGTGTGAAGAGATAAATATTGTGAAATGTGTACAGTATTTTAAGTTGCTTAAGTGTGAAGAGATAAATATTGTGAAATGTGTACAGTATTTTAAGTTGCATAAGTGTGAAGAGATAAATATAAATAACTTTATTAGTGATTCGTTATTAATTTATTTTTTTTAGAATACCTTTTCCACAACTTGAATAATAGTTCAAATATTATTTTCATCAGTTGACGGGGTCGAATAGTCCGTGGTCGAACTGTCCCGGGGTCGAAGTGTCGCGGGGTCGAAATGGCGGGGGCAGCCCCGTAGCGTGAAAATTCTACAGCAGGGGTCAGGCATTCTACAGCAGGGGCCAAGCAATAACAGGGGAGGGCCAGGTAATACTTTTACTAAGTAGAGCAAATAAGCAGAAGGGGCCAGACAAAACGCAGGGGGCCCGGCCCCCTGCCCCCACCCCGCGCACGCTACGGACCTGGGCGGGGGTCTAACTGTTCGGGGTCGAAAAGTCCGGCCACCGAAGAATAGTTAAAAATGACTATCAATATTTTAAATAATACGTTGTATTCTTTTTTTCAGGAGTTTCGAATGGGCCCCCCATATGACGACTGCCACGATGGTGAACTGAGATTCATACCGAATACTTACCGCTACACCTTGCCGGCCTGTCAGACAGAGTGCTACTTCGCTCACACCTTGTCAAAGTGTGGCTGCTCAGACTTCTTCATACCTGCCAGTAGGTTGAACAATGTTAAAAGGGCTGTAACATGGTGGGCCCTGTGACCGAGATCTGCATGCCGTAGGTCACGGCCCCAAATCCCACGGAGACCCAATCGCACGATTTATGTCTCCCGTGGTTTCCTCCGTATCCATCGCACACTCGGTTATGAAAGAGGAGGTCTGTTGATAACCGTCCCGCTAGTGGGGCATTTCGAGGGTTAATATGGTACCCTGTCTATCATCGAGTTGTGGATTCAAAAGTTATAAAATAGGAGCACTGAATAATTACCCCACTACACTACAGAATATAAATTATACAGAATGCGCGTCGTCAATTTAAATATGTTCTCCCCAAAATATCGACATATTTCTGTATTATTCTATCTGTGTAGTAATATTTAGGGAATAACGCTATAAAAAAAAAGAAAATAACACAAAAAGTGGCATTTATTTTCGTAATTGGTAAAGGACTTTATGTATGATGTATGCCTCTGTGCACGATAAAAGGTCTTATTTAATATGTGCGGAGCGTAAAATGGAAACGGTATTTACCTGGAATCTCACTTTGGATTACACTACAGTATTTCTTGACACCTGAACATGCTAGTCCAGCCGGGGGGGGGGGAGGGGTTAGGGAGATGGGGAGGGAGGGAGGGGTTGAGGCCAGCCTCCTCTGCCCAAGAGAGGATTTCACAGCGGGCGCTATGAGCTGTGTCTGAGATGGTTACCATGTGCCTCGGCTTCAAAAGCCCCCCCCCCAACACACACACACTCACAGCCCCCTCCCCACCCCCCCCACCCCAAATACAAAGTCTCAGTTGCATTGCATCATTATTCTCCGTCTCTAAAAAACTATTCTCTATCCCTGGGGAATCAACCGAACTAAACTGGCTTCCGCCCCCCCCCCTCACACCCACACCCCCCAACTCCCCGCCATGAACAGGCTCAATGCAGAGTTTATTTAAAAACAGTTTATTTTTCTTAGCTAATCTGCTGCACCTTGCACTAACAAAAATAATTCCATAGTAATACAAGACTTATTTTTTTAATTAATTTATTTTTTTTACTTAATGTATTTAAAAAAAACGGAAAATGAAAAAAAGAAAAAAAACAAACTTGTGCATCATGATTTTTAAAAACTTTTTTTTCTCATGTCCTACAAAGATTTTTCTTCCTGCACATTAGCTCAGTACGAGACCTGCCTACGAAAAGTGCAACGTAAGTAATAAAAAAAAACAACGAAATATCATTTATTTCACGAATTATACACAGAGCCCTTTCACAGGGACAGGCGATCTAAACAACCAATTAACCCCCCCCCCCCACGGAGTATCAAGTCGTATTAAATCTGATGCTAAAAAGGAACTTAAGACAGACAGACAGATAGACCGATAGACAGACAGACAGACAGACAGACAGACAGACAGACAGACAGACAGACAGATAGATAGATAGATAGATAGATAGATAGATAGATAGATAGATAGATAGATAGATAGATAGATAGATAGATATAGATAGATATAGATAGATATAGATAGATAGATAGATAGATAGATAGATAGATAGATAGATAGATAGATAGATAGATAGATAGATAGATAGATAGATAGATAGATAGATAGATAGATAGATAGATAGATAGATAGATAGATAGATAGATAGATAGATAGACGGGTCAAAATGAGACAAATGAAACGTCTGGTCATCGGAGTTTGTGGATGACCCACGGGTCTCATTAAATTAACAATTAGCCAATCCAGGACCAACCCCTCCCTCAAATTATATAACATAGACTTGCCTAGCCCCACACTGTCTCTCAATCTAACTATAAACATAGACTTGCCTAGCCCCCACACTGTCTCTCAATCTAACTATATAACATAGACTTGCCTAGCCCCCACACTGTCTCTCAATCTAACTATATAACATAGACTTGCCTAGCCCCCACACTGTCTCTCAATCGAATTATATAACATAGACTTGCCTAGCCCCACACTGTCTCTCAATCGAATTATTTAACATAGACTTGTCTAGCCCCACACTATCTCTCAATCTAACTATATAACATAGACTTGCCTAGCCCCCACACACTCCTCTTGGAAGATTCTATATATTTTGTATGGTTTTTTTTTACGTTTTGAGATGGAAATCATTGACTTTGCTAATTTCCCCAGGATTGTATCCAGTTATAGAACAAAAAACTTGTGATTGTCATAAGCCCTGCAACACCCAATACATCAGTGCTGACTATTCATACGGAGCCTTGTCAGAATTGGCTATCGAGACGTTAAAAGAGGGTAAAACGCTCAATGCTGTATATATATATGAAATCATTTATTTATTGATTAATATAGATAAAAAATTATGTTTAGTTGGTGCTTGTTGTTGGTGCGATTTCCTCCCAGTGACTTCTTCTAGAGAAAGCCTCGTATGCTATATCATACAACTTTTTAAATGCATTTTTAAAGAATTCCATCCTGAAAAAAAAACTGAAAAAAAAAGTATATACTTAGAATTAAAATATTCCACGGCTGCAGCGGCGTAGCGTGGGTATCGGCCGCCCAGGGCGGACGACGATTTTGCCGCCCTCTCATTTAGGCATTTCAATTTAATCTATACATTTTTGCCGCTCCCCCCCCCCTAAAAAGTAATAAAAAGTGCCGCCAGGTGCGGACCGCACCCACCGCCCCCCCCCTAGGTACGCCACTGCACGGCTGCTTGAAATCGAAAGTTTATTTCTTTTTATTCCAGTTATTTTTTCAAGCCTTGAATCAAATCCCTTTTAGATGAACTACATAGAAAAATATTATTAAGAGCTCAGACGATCTGGAATTCAAGCTTTCTCCAAAAAAAAAACAACAACATAAATTTGAGTTGATGGATAATACTATATTGGTGTATTAAAACATTCTCTTAAAAAAACATTCAGACTATTCAGGCTATTCAGACTATTTTGAATATTCAGACTATTTATACTATTTAGACTATTCGGACTATTTAGACTATTCAGGATATTCAGGCTATTCAGACTATTCAGGCTATTCAGACTATTCAGACAAATCAGACTATTCAGGCTATTTAGACAAATCAGGCTATTCAGACTATTCAGGCTATTTAGACTATTCAGACTATTCAGTGTTGTATAAAACTTAACCTGCAGCACCTACAGAGCTCGACCAACTAATAGGCTACAAAGGCTAAAGCCTGTTAAATATCCAAATGGTGCCTCCGTATTTTTTTTTTTTCAACGCTAGCTTTTTACATGAAAACCACAGGAAATCTGAATAAATCTTTGCATGCTATTAATATGATTGAAAGTCTTAACCCACACGCGAGAGTGCGGGTGTGGTTTTACAATATTTACTTCGTCACAGATGCACTGGACAACATAAGAGACAGACACAGAAAAGCCGTGGACATTTACCAGTTCATTAGTCGGGAGACCCAGTACAAGAAACGAATCTTCTTGAACTTCACCACAGTGCTGGACAAGGCCAAAGAACTGTACGCGTCTGACCTGAACTTGTTGGAGACCACGTTCTCACAGGTACGTGGCGCCCACAACAAAAGTATTTATTTTCATAGTGGGATATGGTTACCTTAATAATTCGATACTTTGGACGCTTGGACTGGCGAAGTCACGCAGCAAACGGATGTCCTTCTTCAAACTCATTGGTTGTTTTAAACTAAATGTCGCTACGTACCCTTGTATAAGCTTTCCCGTAACCCATGGGGTAATAGCAAAAAGTTCCCTTAGCCCTAACGGGCCATCGGGGCTGATGAAGTGTAGAATTCATCTGTTTCTATAACCTCGGCATATGAAGGGATTGTGTGGTTAGCACAATGCCCAGCCACCTTTACTTCCCCAACTTAAGTCAGGTACCAATTTAAAGCTGGGTGGAATTGTGGGACGACTTTGTACCAAATTTCACCTGGAAAGTTCCATGGGCCTCTCCGAGGATCGAACCCAGAACTATCAGGTCGAAAGTCGAGTATCTACACCACTCGGCCATCCGTCCCACAAGGGGTAATAGTGCCCATACATAAATTTGTAATGATTGATTTATTTTTTACATTATATTTTATGAATGTTTTTTTTAGACCATCGGAGACTGCGCAAAGAAATATTTCAAGTTATGCGACACTATAGATGAAATACTTTGGGAACAGACGCTGATTATCAAAAAAGAATTTGTTGAGCCAAGCCAGAGGATGGACAGAACCACCATCGGTAAGTACACGCAGGTCAATGTGGGGGGGGGGATAATCTCTGAAATGAAAATACCCGTAGTCCACGTTAATGAAATGTTTTACTTTTGCCATACGCTTTTACGTCGAGGTGAGCGAAACAGCCGGGAAATGAAAAACCCTGATTCGAATCTCTTATAATTCAATTTTGTAAGATGCCTGAATTGAAAAGTCCCACAACCCTCCTTATGAATCGACAACCTATGTGACCACCATGTGCCCCCCCCCCAGTGTTACAAAGGGCCCCGACAGCTACTTTTTGTCTAGAGCCCAGTAAACATCACTGTGAGTCTCTACCTAGTACCGCCAACTGCCACAAGAATGTCTCTGCTAGTAGTCTGCGCGACCTTTATTTCTTGTCCTTCAGTTCGTTATGTGTAGATTTAGACCCGTGTTTCCCAACGTGGGGCCCACGCCCCACAAGGGGGCAATTTGATTTTTAAAGGGGGGCAATTCGAAAATGGACTCGATACGAGTTTTACCCTTTCGCTCCGGGCCATTTAACCCTTTGGGCACTATAGTCGCCGCGCGTCGCCTCTACTGATTGGCAACTATAGTCGCCGCGCGTCGCCGATTTCGGGGTGTTCCGTTGCCGATAGTGCTACATGTTTTTAATTGCTTATTTTAAGCTTTTGAATCTCTGAACATATATAGCGATAGTTATTCTATTTTATTCCATAGTAAAATGAGTGGTGCAAGCAAGAAAAAAACTCGTCAATATTCAGAGGACTATTTAAAATTTGGGTTCATACCCGCTGTCCACGATGCGCGGATGCCTTTTTGTCTTTTATGCCAGCAATGCTTGACCAACGAATCAATGAGACGAGGTCGTCTTGAGGCACATTTGAAGGCAAAACATAGTGCTCATATTAATTCAGATTTGAATTATCTTAAAACTTTAAAGACAAATTTTGAAAAGAGAACAACATTAAAATCCCTATTCACTGCTCATACTTCATCTACTAATCGTGCTCTTGAGGCTAGTTATCAAATTTCTTTATTCATCGCAAAAATTGGAAAAAATCATACCATAGGAGAGAATTTAATAAAACCGTCAATATCAGCATTTCTTAAAACGGTTCTTCAAAAAGATGACAAAGATGTAAAAGCTATGCCATTCAGTAACAATACTGTTAGCAGAAGAATAGATGAAATGAGTGAAGATATTGAAAAACAACTTGTTGAAAAGTTGAAAACAACAAATTTCTCAGTGCAAATGGATGAATCAACTTTGAGAGACAATGAGACAGTATTAATAACTTACTTAAGATATATTGATAAAGGGAATTTTTCTGAAGAAATGTTGTTCTGTAAAAGATTAGAAAGCACCACTACCGCCAAAGATGTATATAATCAGCTGATAAACTACTTAGATGTCAATGATATACCGATAAAAAATATAACATCTTGTGCTGCAGATGGTGCGCCTAATATGATGGGCAAAAAAAATGGTTGCTTAAAATTGATGAAAGATGAGAATCCAGAAATGATTCTTGTGCATTGTTTTATTCATAGGGAAAACTTGGTAGCTAAAAACATCTCGCCTTGTATTAATGAAGTACTACATTTAGTAATAAAGTGTGTTGATGCTATTAATGCCAAAAGTGAGCGTCTCTTCAAATTATTTTGTGAAGAAAAAAATGAAGATCATGTTAGACTTTTACTTCATACTGAAGTAAGATGGCTATCAAAAGGGAACTGTTTGAAAAGATTTATGCAACTGTTTGATACTCTTAGTGATTTTTTAAGCGACAAACCTGAAATGAAGTATCTGTTAACAATCGATGGTAAAGCATTTGTGAGTTATTTAGCCGATATCTTTGAAAAATTAAATATATTTAATAAACAACTTCAAGGAACAAATAAAACACTTGTCGATGCAAAGCGAAGATATTTGGTTTCATTACTCTTATTGAGTTATGTCAGAAACAAATTAACAACAAAAACTTTGAACAGTTTCATTGGCTCCAAAAATGTGAAGTAACTCATACCGCTTTACTTGTAATTGTCAATCATCTGAATATTTTATCGGCTGATTTTAAAGAAAGATTTTCTGATTTAAAACAAATTGATTTTCCAACATGGATGATGCAGCCAATGTTAGTGGATTTGTCTGGTATATCGAATATGCAGTATCAAGAAGAACTCGCAGAATTGCAAAATGATGAGTCAGTTAAAACTTTTTTTAATATAAAAGGTGCGATGGCATGGCTTTGTGAGGAAACAGAAATCAAATACCCAAATTTAACCAAATGTGCAAGAAAACTATTGCTACCATTTCCATCTTCATATCTAGCTGAATGTGGATTTAGTGCTGTAAATGAATTACTGTTAAAAAAAAAAGTCGGCTTGATATAACACGACGCGGAGACTTGAGACTGAAGCTAACCAAATTGGAACCTAATATAAATGCTCTGTGCAGCATGCATCAAGCGCAAGGATCTCACTAAACTGGAATAATAAATTAATATAGAAATATGTTTTTTTTTTCGTATTAGAATTTCAGTTTAACATTATATTTTTTGAAAAAATTACTTATTGTTTTTCGTTAACAAGTTCCTAGTGATTTCTTCCTAAAACCTATTATTTAAGTTTCTCAAGTGAACAATCAATCACATTTTTTTGATATTGAAAATTTAGCATTTTACATGAGGGGGGGGGGGCCTAAGAATTTGAGAAAGGCTAAGGTGGGGCACGACATGAAAAAGGTTGGGAAACACTGATTTAGACAGTTTAAAACATTGTGTGTTTTTTGTCTGCATGTGCTGATAGACAGATATTAGATTTCGACAGTTAAAACATTGTGTGTTTATGCCTGCATGTACTGATAGGCAGAGTCATTGACGACATGTTCATGATTACCGCCCGTGTCCAGAATCTGGTGCTAGACCATACCTCCCACCCCACCAGCGACACACGTCTCAGGTACATCGTGCTGATGGATGATTTGAGGTCAAGGTCAGTGCTTCCAAATGTTTTTGTTTTATTCCAAGAAATCTTTAAATAAGTTTGTGATTATCGTAGCATCCTCAATATGTTGACATGATTTAAATTTTAAAATCATTCCTTTTTTTTTTCTAAACTGGCTGGGGTTCATTCTTTTGCATAGGCAGACTAGGCAAAGATACCCCCTTTTAAGTATTAATTCCTATTACATTATATATGGTGATGCTAAGAGGTTCCTAACGGATGCTTTGTCCTAGAGAATAATTCATAACAACGCGTAACCACAGAATGCTGCATCTTCATTCATATTGTTGAACCTGAAGCCTCTGGAAGGATTAAAAAGGAAAAGATAATTTTAACTAAACAAGAGTTAATGATTCGCTGCTATTTACTTCAGAAAACTATTTTCACTTATATTTTTTTTTAATTGGTTTCTAGTATTTGAATGTGAATATGATTCATTATATTGATATCGATTGAAAGAAAAATTAAATCTCGACATTGAAAAAGACGTTAATAATTCTGTTATAAATGCAAGTATTTCTATTATTTGATGTGAACAGAATATCGGGAGAGAAAAAAAAAGGAGTAGAACAGAGGCGTAGAGAGGGGGGGGGACAAGGCAACTTGCGCCCGGGGCATTTTACCTTTTTAATACCTTTTTAGCGCCCCCCCATTCGAAAACCATATAATATTATATGTAAAATATACCATTTGGCGCCCCTGAACCTCGGCGCCCAGTGACATATGTACCCCCGCCCCCTCCCCCAGCTACGCCTCTGGAGTAGGAACGAAGATATAAGTTCAAGTTACCATTTTTATTTAGCTGAGAATCTATTCATTATTTATTATTTGTTTGACAAAAACTTTAACAAAAAAAAACTAAATGTTTGTTCAAGGGCTGCGGTTCTCAGCTGGTGGTACGCGTACCCCAAG
This sequence comes from Bulinus truncatus, assembly GCA_021962125.1. Lineage (NCBI taxonomy): Eukaryota > Metazoa > Mollusca > Gastropoda > Planorbidae > Bulinus > Bulinus truncatus. The sequence goes on along the minus strand of JAGDYQ010000197.1, from coordinate 409,438 downwards.
GGATATGTAAGGGGGTGGGGGTGGGGGTCAGCAGCGACATAAAAATAAAATTATCGTTTAAAACAAACCTAGAAATTCAATTTAAATGTGTGGTGTGTGTGTGGGGGGGGGGGGGGGTAGGCGCACAAGCGGACAAAATTTCGCATCCTAAGGGGGGTACAGTCGCGAAAAATGTTGAGAACAGCTGGGTTAGGGTAAAGCCAGGGGCGCCGAGAGCCAACAAGGGCCCCATGGCAGGACATCATTGCGGGCCCCTTAATACACAATGAGTCGTGAAAATATTTACATGGTCGGGGCGGCCGGGCCCCCTTACAGATGCTGGCCCCCCTGGCAATGACCCTCCCTGCCCCCCTCTCATCGTGCCTGGGTAAAGCTTTACCCATCCGTACAATTACTGATCTCAATTGTATCACGTTTTCTATGACATCGATAGAGCCAAACTGCTCGATGCAACACTGCACAATCTGAACACCATCAAAGACTCATTCTCTTCAGGATCCCCATTGAGCAATGTGAGTTTCTCTAAAGACGAGACACAACGCATGCGTTGGAGCGTTGCGGTAAGATTGGGAGGGGGGAGGGGGGAAGTTATTTTCGCTGTATCGACGAGTTCGGAATTAGAGTAAAAATCGAACAAGTAAAATATTAAGAAAAAAAATTTCACAAATAACTTTTTTTTTCCGAGCATTTTTTTTTTAAATTAAAGCTTATTTTAAAATACGCACATGTATATTGTGTGTGCCTATATATACATATATACATTATAGTTTAAAAGATCAACTCGCTATCATATTATTTGTTAAACATATACAAACTATTGACAGTTATGCTCCCCAAATAGTACCCTCAAGCAGTGCTCGATTTAAGAAAAAAAAAACCAGTGCCGGGAATGAAAAACAATTTCTGCAGAGCCGGAATAAATGTCTTTGATTTCATCCCCGGCTGGGCTATATTAGCTAAAGCAGAGCCGGGAATGACAGTTATCAGTGCCGGGGATATCCCCGGCATCCCCGGCGGTAATTCGAGCCCTGGCCCTGAAGTACAAAAAGTAAAAATTGTTAACGTACCGACAACCACTTAAAACTTCCCTTTTCATTTCCTCAACCTAATCTCTGTCCATATATTTTTTTTCTTTTAAAAACATTTTTAGAAAGGATTAAATACTATTAGTCCGTCTGGATAGCTTGATACATTTTAAAAAAACAAACATTATCATTCAATTGCCTTTTTTATCAAATTATTCCCTATTTTAAGAGAAATTTAGGAAACATCAAAACTGAAAAATAATTCTCAGAAAAAATTACATCATTTAGACAGTGGTGCCCAAGAAGTTGTTACGGAAGGCCTTCGCCCATGAAAATTCGTCCAAAGTAAAGAGCAGCATTGAAAACATCTCTTCTTCTTTATCCAGGATGATGGAGATCGTTGAGAAAACGTTTGAGACAAAGGACAACAACATTCAGCAGCTTGAGGTCAGTTTAGATCAGTACTGGTCTACAAGTACAGGGTTTTGAGGTCAGTTTAGATTAGTACTGGTCTACAAAATACAGGATCTTGAGGTCATTTTAGGTCAGTACTGGTCTACAAATACGAGAGCTTGAAGATAGTTTAGACTTACGATAGATACTTTCTTACACAACTACATATATAAAACAGGGTCCTACAAATGTGAAGACCCTCATAATAAAAAAAAACGTGTGACCTTTTGCCCCATATGACGTCTTCGTGTGTTTCACTAAGACATGAGCAGTTTTAAAACAAACTAATCAGTTTGTGGCGAATTACTTCAATTCAGACTTTAAAAAAAAAAAAACTCAAATTTTCGTTCTAGGAAACTGTCCGTGAATTCACCGACAATTGTAACAGCTACATCTCAGCTAAAGAAATTTTTTTTGAAGAGACGGTTGAGCGGCCTCTGTACGAGCTGGGACAGAAGATCGTCTTCTACAGGGAATCAAAGCTGACGTGCGGATTCCATTTCAAGGCCATACTGGGGACTATTCAGAAGGAAACCGTGAGACTCGGGGTGTCATTGGCCTCGGCCAACGGCCACTTCTCCAGACTGGGCAAGGCCCTGAGCGACTACCTGGCCCACTTTAACGCCTCCAACTTTGACATCGCGGAACTGGTGCTGGGGAACAAGTTCATGTCCGCCACCTCCAACCTGGACGCGGTGAGCCACGAGATGAGGGACAACGTCAACGAGCTGTACGGCCTGCTCAACAACGTGATCGACTGCTTGGACGACAACCTGAAGAAGGTCATCGCGGACGAGGCCCTGTCTGACCTGCTGGAGGTGATATCCGCGGACATTGGTGTGTCCGTGATGAACTTGTCCAGGGACATCTCTGTCGGCATCTACGACATACAGAAGTCCTTCATGAGGCGAGAGGAGAGCAACGAAGTGAGTTTCAGACTGCTGGAACTGAGCAACACCATCATGGCGGAGTACAGAAAGTTTACCGAGTCTACAAAGATTGACATTTCTTTTTACAGGTATTGTATTTTTATTTATTTTAAAATGAAAGGTAGATCACGTCGGATTTTCAGGTTGTTTGTATTTATAAACAAAACGCCATTTTTTTCGGCTTGAATGAAAATATCCATCCTATCAGGCATTCAGATTGGGAGTCCCCCGAGGGCTGGATGAGCACGATATGTTTTTCAAGAGGGCCGCACCCGATACATAATAGATATCATTTAATAAAAGTATTTGCAGATAGTTGTATGAATTGTACACAGTTCCGCCGAGATGGGGGGCAGGGGGCAAATGCCCATGGGCCCGGCGAGTTTTAGGGGCCCGGACTGAGCTGGCCAATCAGCTTTTGAAAATATTATCAGCACGGGGGGCCCGTGACAGCCCTGCCCAGGGGCCCGAAATTTCTGTCGGTGGGCCTGATTGTACATATTCCTACGAATCTATAATGTGCATACAAACATTATGTCCACTGGCTAGTGAAGTTTATAAATAAAAAAAAATAACGAACTGTGAGCGAAAAAATAAAAAAAAAATTATCAAGTAAACTGCGATGCGACAAATAAACGTGAAGCCATAAAACTAATAAAATGACGCAATAAGCAGTTATGCCCACCACCGTCTTGTTAGGTACGAGCAGTCTCAAGTTTGATAACCCTCTCCCCCCCCAACACACACACATGCAGTAGCGCAACCAGGGGGGGGGGGCAGGGGTTGGGGCTTGAGCCCCCCTCCCCCCTGGCCAAATCATCAATACATAATTTACGTTATAAAGTTACAAAAAAGACTGTCAAACTGTCTTTTTTCACTATGTGAGCCCCCCCCCCCAGCACTTTTTGCTGGCTGCGCCACTGCACACATGCACGCTTAGCTAATGAAATAGGCTCGGTATTTGGTTAGAGAAAACGTTTAACCCGTTGTTATGTTGTTGTTTTTTGGCGCCGTAAAATCAAATGGCGGTTTTACCTCGACCAATGGCATCGACCATACGAGAGAGTAAATCTATTCTTAAAAGCAATAGAAAAAAAAAATATTAAAATCACAGGTTAAAAAGATGAAAAAGACAATGGACAAGCTTCTGTATCTTTTTCTTTAGCCGCACACGTGGACTCAAAAGGGTCGCAATGCGGACCGCTAACCCCCAGTTTGAGATGCTTGCATTATACTGTATATATTAGGATCATTTTTGATAATGGAGTACTTTGAAATTTGGCGTGCGAGTCTTGAATCGTGTAAAAAAAAAAACACGTTTTACTGTTAGAATAAGAAACAAAAGATTAAATTACGTTAAAAGTACAACGTGTATAGCTTGTGTTGTCGTCATATCTTATAAAAGTTTTAGTGTCTTCACTATGTTATGTGTGATTTCCCAAATATCTTCTTCACCCTCCTTCCAAAGTGGTTGCATTTTCTTAATTCTTTTATTCTCCTTAGCTTTTCCTTTTTTTTTTTATAAGAAATGACGATTGTTTGAAGTTTTTTTGACTTTCATTCATCACCTACAGGCGCAATTTCATTTTTCTGGATATTTTCTTTGGTGATATCAGCTACACTGTGATGAAACAGCAAAAGGTCTACAGTGGGTACGACCTGTTTAGTAAGTTGTTTAGTTGGTTTGTTGTTTATTCTAGAGTCTATTAAAGGGCTACTACCCGTTGTATTCGTTGAGCACGTCACGTCTCAGCTGACATATGTTGTTGTTTTTTTGGTTCAACTTTTGGTAAATGTATTCGTAATTAGGCTTTTTAATTTGAGAGGATGATATCTGTAGAAAAAAAACCAAGCATTAGTAGCGCCCGGAGAGGACTCTAAAAATTCCGCCCCCCATTTTCGTGCCCAAAAAAAAAAAATCTAAATACACCACCCCTGGCAGACGATAAAAATAATGCCGCCCCTAGCGGTTCACCCACCAGTAGTTACGCCTCAGGGTGCCAGAGTAATCATCACATTCAAACAGTGAAATAGATGTGTGTGGATGACGTCATTGATCTATAGATCTATCTGGCAGCAGTCTTTGGTCAGTGTGATGATATAATTATATGCAATCCTATCTAAATTGAGACGTGCTAAGAGAAGCTGTATGCGATCTATATCAATCTATGTTAATAATCATCATTAGTGATGCTGTCAGTTACGAGGACCTAAGAAGACGCGGCTAGTTTTCATCATGGTATTGAGGGGGGGGGGATAAATTATCTCAATTAATAAAGTCAAGGCCGTGGCCAGAATTTTGTTTTGGGGGGGGGGGGGCTATGCGGTTTGGGGGATGGGGGCTGTGCGGAGATTTTAATATAAGAAAAAATTGGAACGCAAATGATAAAGAAGTATATTTTATAATAGAATTTGATTTTTAGAAATAATTGGGGGGGGGGGGGCTTGAATAAAGTATAACAAATACAGTTTAGCACCAATTTAAGAAGTTATCAAATGTAATTTAAAATAAACATAATAAATTTAATAAATAAATTAAGTTTCACTCATCTGTTTAGTAAAGCAAAGTTGGTCTACCTTCTGGGTCTATAACCTCCTCCCTGGACTTCATCATCACGCATGGCTGAGGCCAGGAATTCCTAGGCTAACTACGGTGCCCCCCCCCACCCCAAAGCATTTTTTCTCCCCCAACCCCCACCCAGCGGCAGCCCTGTAGAACGTCGCTGCTATCAGTGATGTCCATTTAGAGTTTACCATTGATCTAATTAGAAAGAAAAAAAAAGGTTGATTTTACGTTCAGTAAGTTGCTATAAAAGATTATTTTTTGTTTTGTTTTACTGTTCAGGTGATATTGGAGGCAGCATGGGACTATTGGTAGGAGCGAGTGTTATATCATTGCTGGAGATTATGGACTTATTCTGTCTCTTGTCGATTGCCCTGTGCAGGAAGTGAATACAAATCTTAATTACGGAATTCACGACAAAAAAAAAAACAAAACAACAGAAATGTGTTTATTTCAAAAAGACGAACTAGATAATAACTTTAAAAAAAAGAGATTGTATATTTTAAAGGAGTATCGTCTGAAATTTATGCGGTCTAAATCTATAAAATATACCAAGGAGTTTTAATTTGAGCCTTCTACTTAGTATCGTATCAGTCGACGTGAGTGTCTGTACATACTATCCATTGGTCTCCTTTAAATGTCTTTCTCCTTTGTTAATCAGTAACTTTTCATGTCGTCTATCTAGACAAGGTCGCAAGAGTATAGAGGTCCCTTGGTAATTTACTATTTATATTTCAATCTTTTGAGTAATTGTCTTAGGTTCCCCAACAAGCTGTTTTGTCCCAATTCACTGTTTTACTAAACTCAATGGCTTGCTTAAAGTCACTGGTTTTCGAGCCAAAGATTACCGATGTATGACTCGAGTCTAAATAAAAAATTATACATACATATATATCTTTATTATTATTATTTTAAAGTTTTAATGCATCTGCTTTTATTGTGTTTGTTGTTGTTGTAAACCAAATAATTACAATATGAATGAAAATGAATGAGGTGCACATTGATATATCTATATATATTTATATATATACACTTTGTCCAAAAATCTTCTGCCGTGTTGCTATGGCATCTAAAAAATGTACGGTAAAATATTGAAAAATGACCGCACAAAAATAAAAATGATGAACAAACCGTGTTTTTCTCATACATAACATTGTGGTAAGAGAGTTGACAGATATAACACAGAACCGTTTTATTCAAACTAGCCAACCGCCTTTGACTTCTCATCTCGAATGGTAATCACTGTAGACTGAGTCTTCCTTAGGTTTCGAAGGCTATGTGCAGATGTATCTGCATAGAAGTTCTGATATGGTGGTGGATGGGTTGCAAGGACTCGCTAAATAATACACCGGGACATATAGGGCCCTAAAAACAATAGTAAGTAGGCCTACTTGTAGGGGAAGCACCCTGGCAATCGGGATCCCTAAGCGGTCGCCTATCTTGCTTACGGGACCCACACTCCTGCAGCCACTCTACACACCCTGCAAAGCCGATGGTGCCCTGGCCAATGCGACAGCCACACGTGAAAGATTTCACAGAGCCGGATGTAAAGAGGGCATCAGTGGAGGCCCCTGCCGCACAAAATGTTTCCCCTAAGGCGGCCCTCCTCCACTTCCACGCCGCGAGATTTCTTTTAACGCCACTAGAGGGGACAAATGGGATGGCTGAAAATCACGCTCTTGATTCAAGAAAGACAGCAAATTAACAGCCACATATGAACAACCTCAAACAACCTGGAAGTAGCCTTTGGTGATTTTCTGACGGCGGCCATTACTGGTATTTATGTTTATTTCAAATACATTTAATTAAAAAAACAAACAAAAAAAAAAACATGACTAGAAAAATTGCGAAAAGTTCCTTGGATTTATCGTGTACCGCTACCACAATTACCATCTTCTGACTTTCCATAGATATATACATAGTGCTACTTCTCTACAATAAATGATTTAATGTCTTCTAGGAACTTGCTATCAGTATATAGCCTGCTTTACAGACCTTTTGCAGAAGCGAATTCTGAGCAAATAGTGCCAGAAAGAATGAATCCCCATTGAGTCCTTATAAAAATACTCTCCGCACTATCGCGTTTTAAATAATAATAAAAATAGAATAACATTTTTTAAGAACTTAAACAATTTTGTCATAACAAAAATGAGTGAGGAAAGATTTCTTATTACACTACTTCAAAGTGTAGGTCTAGGTGTGATATGAAGTGTATCAACCTAAGCTTCAGTTGTTTAATAGAGAATATTTACATTCTACTCTAGCGTTTATACTTTTTTTTTCTTTACAGATGGGTTGGGAAAATTGGTCAGGTTTCTTGATTGAGGAATTGTAAAAGTTTTGCAAAACAATGTATTGAGACTATTTCGCTACTTGAAATATTAATAATAAAATGAATTTGATAAGATAAAACAGCACTGTTGAAATACACAGGGGAAAAACATAAACAAAGAGCGAGAGTTGTTAGAATTATTTTATTATTGAACAAAGATAAAAATAAAACATTATAAAAACATTTGTCAAAAATATAAATTAGATGGAATACTTATATAAAAAAATAGGATTTTTAACAAGGACTTAAGAATTAATGTTTGCCTGCATTCAGCTGGACCCACATATCTCCCCAGTTTTCTCTTTGGCTGTGGTCAATGTGATGGGATTGCAGAATAAATAATTTAGAAAAAAAAAAAGGAAAATAGCAGAAGATACAGTATACTCTCTACCATACTGGCAAATTTATGAGTTATCTTCTGTAATGAAATAAGCAATAAATTAATTTGCCAAAGTGTCTACCAGCAAATGAGGGCTGGTTTTTTCCACAAAGCGAAGACTAAATCTTTGACCATTTCACCTGATCATTTACCAATAGATGAGTAAAACAAAATTAAATTATATAGCCATTGTCTAGTATTGATAATAATTCTCATTAAAACGCTTTCAAGTAAATGTTTTCATTAGTTCTATAAGTGTGTAGATTTGATTTTATAAAATAATTTCCTGCAGATTAAGTCCTGCAATATTTATACTTAAATTGCAAAAAAAAAACAATGCAATTATTGCTTTTTTTATTTTTGTACTTCCATGTTGTGTAATAAATTCATGAGTCTTACAGATCTGTTACACATAAGATACATCTATAAAGAACTGGCCAATGGAAGAAAATAAAAATTAGCATGTGCTTTAATAGTATTGGACAGAATGAAAACTAATGCATTTTCTGATTTTTTTTTTAACAGTACATGTCATGATGCCCTTCCTCCCCTTCAGGCTGGACAGTGGTGAATCTACTATGTATGTTTCTTTACACAAGCTGAAAGTGTGCTCATAAAACTTCTATCATCAGCTTCAAATACTGAATTGCAATTTTTTTTTTTTAAAAGAACAACAATCATCATGGCCTCCTCCTATACGTTTACAAACAATACTTTTATGACATTTTGAATTATGACAACGATATGGGGGGGGGGGGGGGGGAAGGTGACATAGCAAAAATTATAATAATTCTGACCACATGTCATGTTGGTTTTTAAAATTTGGACAGACTTTCATAATCACAAGTTCCATAAATTGTATCAGGAAAAAAAAACAAGCAATAGAGCATAAAAAAAATAAATAAAAAAATGGGATCTTATTATTACAAGTATTAAATAAATGTGCCCAAAAAATTCATCTTTCAAAAATATTTTTTTTTTAAATGAAATGCAGTTAAAGCTATAAGCATTTTTGTGTGTTAAATTCAAAATATCAATCTGATTAAGAAAAGGATTTTTTATAGTGCGTGCTAATACATGTACATACATAAAAAAAAATAATAATAAAAAAACTGATTAATACCTGTATTCAAGAAATAAATTAGTACAATGGTATAGCTAAACATACTTTCAGAAATCATGCACACTTATACAAAGCAAACAATACAGAGTTAGGTCTTACAGACAATCACTGTACATCCAGCTTTTCCTTATTTGTACCATGATGCTTTCATTCTTTTAACTTACTCTAAAACACATGCAATCAATTTATTAAAGTAAAAAGTATGTATAAATTTTTAACTTATAAACTCTATTTGCTTTTGTGATTATTCTCTTTTGCATTTAACTTTGATAAAGAAAATGCCTGAATTTTAAAATGTTGACACATTTCATTCACCTGCAAAGGTTTAAAATAAAAAAGAGTATTATTAGAATGAAACTGATTTTTTGTAAATAATTACTGAGGCATAGTTTTTTTTACTTTTATGTCATAAAACTGGATATCTTTGTGTAAAATAGGAAAATAAAAATTAGTATTATTAAAAGGCCAAATACTTTACTGGGGAAAGGTAAAGTCAAGTTCACCATTATCTGTTTCCTATAATGTTAAACTAACCAAGAAAAGTCTTTTAGGCTACATTACATTATATTGCACTTAATTTGGGCCATCTTTAGATCAACCTTGGCCAGGGATGATTACAAGTTTGGAACTTAGGGCCTTAATGTGTACTTCAATTTGAAAAAACCATGAGGAGTTGGGGAGTGTTTATATTAACTGATATAAATTAAATGTAAATGTCACTGATATGAACAAGCGGAGGTGAACAGATGGAGGGGGGGGGAAGCAGATCTATCAGCCTAATGATCCATGGTCTGCCCCTTTTATAGAACACAACATCTGTCTGAAGGGCTTTTACATTTTATGTCTATCTTATTTAAATTATTATAATGCATTTACTTATTTTTATAGAATTTTTGTGCTTAAGTAGATATTATGAAATTATTTGGTTTTATAATGTAAAAACTATTTTATGATTATTATAAATCATAAATTATATTATACAAAAAAATAAAACAATATCATCAAATTCCTATTTAAAATTGTATCATTAGACTTGTTAATAGGCCCAGATTCTTTGCTTCATTAAATAACACATACACAGATATGTTTCTTCAAATAATTTTTTTTCAAAACTACTACATGTCAAATAATGACCAGGATAATTGAAAAAGGCTGGCATACCTATCCCTCTTTATAAAAAAAAAACAACATAAAGCAAAGTGATATCTCACACTTACCACAAATACACCAAACATGACATGCTTGAATGTGATGTAAATGCAGTAGAACCAAAGCAGATAAATCTCAATTGTACCCAAATGCAAGAATCCTACCAAAAGAACTATTGTGAACAGAGGTAGCAGTGAAGTGTTGATCAATTCACAGCGAGTGCTGCTCATCTGTGCAATAATTAAGTAGCACTGAAAGAATAAACAAACAGTCAAGGAGAAAATAAATTAAAGAATGATACAAATGCTTTATTATCAATAAATTAAATATCAGACTTTTTTTTTACTGATCTACCTCAGTGAAACACAATTCTTTTAGTTTAAAAGAATAAAAAAAAACAATAAGAAAACTTGCTGTAAGTTTTATTTAATGTGTGCGCTATAGAACTCTGCAAAATTTTTTAAAAAGCCATTACATGCAGAACAAAGGATACCCATTGTTTCAACAGGCAATTGTACACATGCGTACAATACAAAGCCATTTTTGAAAATATTTTTTCTAATAATATGATTGCAACTTAAATTTGTAAAACTGTGTTCAAAATAAAAACTAACCTCATCAAAGTAACATTTTGTGACCATATAAAAAAAATCTCAAATATTTTTTAATTTTATATGTAACTTAAATAATATGGCGCTTGTGAAATCCAGGTCTTATGACAGAAATTAAAAATATAAATTACTAAAATAGAAATATGTCGCCAAAAGAAAAACACTGGCGGTCAACTAATACTAACTAATCTTGATGAAATTAAAATAAAATTCAAAAAACAATTTCAAAATAAATCAACCATTCTATTACATTTGCATTTTTTGATGACTTAAAAACAGAGTCGTTGCAGATGGAAAAAATTAAATTTTAAACACAGTTCAAAGTTTTTCCTAATGAATATTGTAAAAAAAAGAAAAGAAGAAAAACAGCACAGGGTTCATGTATTTCTCTATCACTCATTAATGAAAAAAATGCTTCACTTCCGAATGGTGAAAATCACAGTGTAATTATGTTTTGGTAAGTACATGTATATGCAGTTCAAGCCAACTCCAAACTACTATTTTTTTATAAACTTTAATATTAACTATCATTGTTATTGTAAAATTTTATTGTTATATATCTGTATTTTGTATATATATATATATATATATATATATATATTAAATTGATAAAATGCACTGTAAGGTTGCCATCAATGACTTTAAAGCAACATAAACAATTATGCCAACGTTTTAAAAAGTAGCGATTGTATTAAATTATTTGCAACTTTTATGATTGCCATTGAAAAAAGCAAACTTTCTCTTCATATTCAAAAAGTGAATATTTAATTATAGAAACTTGTTAAGTCTTTACCCTAATGGAAACTATAGCTTTGATAAAAAAAATAACAAAGTTAATAATCATTACTTATATTTTCTAGATAATTTTGAATAGTATCATTGCAGATAAATGACCAGGAATTTACAATGGTAAATAGTTATCTAAAAAGGTGACACAACAAGATTTGTTGTTAAACAGTGCAGCACTTACTGCTATATGCGAGAAAGCTGTTCCAGTAGTCCAGTAGAAAAGGCGTGGCTGAAGCTCTAATATGTTGCAGCTAGACATCACGACCCAGAGAGTCATCAGACTAAACAAAACAAATGTGGACACTAAAGGACGCATTCCTTCTGAAAATGACAGCATCTTGCCTGTTCCATCTTTATAAGCTCTGTAGATAACAGAAATATATGTACATAATCATGAAACTAAGGAAATTGAAACAAGAAATACCAATAATAATGATAGCTTGGTTAACTAGTGTAACAAAAGTATTTGACATATAGCACTATTATTGGCAAAACAAAACTATGCTGATTAGTCAGTGAACCGTTGTTGTTTTTTATCCAATTATTATTTCAACTAAATATCCATTCACAAAAAAAAAAAATCAATGTTTTTTTAGGATATCCCTTAGCATTTGTGGGGAGATACAAGTTGTTAACATCACCACTGTTTAAAAACAAAACAAAAACTGCCAATTTATTCTTAATGTTTATCGGAGGTAATAAAAATGACAAATAATCTTACCTATATATATTGTAAAATGTGAAAGGGAAAGTTAAAAATAAAAATCCCACTGAAAAAGAGAACATAAAAAGCTTATTAAATTCTCCTTAAATTTTAAAATGCTGAAAGATCAAAACAAAAATGATGCATCAATATTTCAATATGTCTAAAGTTAAATAAATACATGTAATAAGATTCATGACCATGTGTACATCTGAGAGTTTATTCAAATCATCCTAAAGTAAAATATAAAAAATATAAACCAATAAACAAAGCCTGCATATCGAACAGCAGATGAGAGCAACAATATTATTTAAATAAAATCTGAACAAAAGTTATGACTGAAAAATGTTTTCAGTTAGTTAAAGTATTTTGAAGAAAAGGTAAAATACTTACAATATAATGAGAGCTCAAAACCTTCCGCTGGGGATATATTTAAGCATGGTATTTGAAATTTCCAAATATTATGTCCTCCATAAAATGTGATCAAGTATACTAGAATCATGGCCTGTAAGCATAAATTTAATATGAATTATTTCAAGGCTAGGATTAAATATAAAAATCATAAATAAGTTCTGTTTTCAACCAGCATTTACAACTAAACAGAACATAAATATTGGTTAAGCTAAAAAAGTCACTGAAAAAGTTTTTAGTAACAAAAAGGTCACAGCTTAACAAGGGTGTATGACATTAAAAATTTCTTTAATTATGACAACTATCATAACTCCAAAAGTTTTTTGTTAACTATTTCCAGTAACCCCCCTGGAGACTTAAAGAAAAAAATATTGTCTTCCAAAAAAAAAAAAAAAAAAAGCTAACCAAATTTGTACAGCAAATGGAAACGGTGAAAAAAAGAAATAAA